>BQNB010018580.1:0-18721 GCA_026074375.1 Tanacetum coccineum
GAACGAGGTACGGACATTTTGAATTCACAGTCATGCCTTTCGGTCTGACTAACGCTCCCGCAATATTCATGGACCTTATGAACCGTGTATGTAAGCCGTATCTT
The DNA here is from genome assembly GCA_026074375.1 of Tanacetum coccineum. NCBI lineage: Eukaryota > Viridiplantae > Streptophyta > Magnoliopsida > Asterales > Asteraceae > Tanacetum > Tanacetum coccineum. Next base: position 105 of record BQNB010018580.1, read on the forward strand.
GACAAGTTTGTCATTGTATTTATTGACGACATCTTGATATTAGAGTTGCTTAAAAAGGAGAAATTGTTCGGGAAATTCTCGAAATGTGAATTTTGGCTACAAGAGGTTCGTTTTCTCGGACATGTAGTGAACAGTGAAGGAATACATGTGGATCCCAGCAAAATCGAAGCAGTAAAGAACTGGAAGCCCCCAAAGACTCCAACCGAGAGCCGTTCATTCTTAGGATTGGCGGGATATTATAGGCGATTTATCGTAAACTTCTCGAGGATTGCAAAGCCCCTCACCCTATTGACTCAAAATAACAAGAAATTTGAGTGAGGCGATGAGCAGGAGAACGCCTTTCAAACACTAAAGGACATGTTGTGTGATGCTCCGATTCTGGCACTTCCCGAAGGCACAGATGATTTTGTAGTTTACTGTGACGCCTCGAATCAAGGTTTTAGTTGCGTCTTGATGCAGAGAAACAAAGTGATAGCATACGCATCCAGACAACTCAAAATCCATGAGAAGAACTACACCACTCATGATTTGGAGTTAGGCGCAGTGGTATTTGCTCTCAAAATGTGGAGACACTACTTGTATGAAACAAAGAGTGTTATCTACACCGATCATAAAAGCCTTCAGTACATTTTAGATCAAAAGGAATTAAATATGCGTCAAAGACGATGGATAGAGCTTTTCAGCAATTATGACTGCGAGATTCGCTACCACCCAGGTAAAGCGAACGTAGTAGCTGATGCATTAAGTAGGAAGGAATGGATGAAACCAAGAAGAGCTCGAGCAATGAGCATGATGATTCACTCTAGCCTTAAGGCTAGGATACTGGTAGCTCAGAGTAAAGCTTCTAAGGGCGCCAACAGTTCAGCAGAAATGCTGAAGGGATTGGATAAACAGTTCGAGAGGAAAGAAGATGGCGGATTGTATGTCGCTGAAAGGATTTGGGTGCCAGTTTATGGCAATTTGAGAACTTTGATAATGAATGAAGCCTATAGTTCAAAGTATTCTGTACATCCTAGAGCAGACAAGATGTACTATGATCTACGAGACTTGTATTGGTGGCCCGGAATGAAGAAAGATATCGCTACGTATGTAAGTAAGTGCTTGACTTGCTCTAAAGTCAAAGCAGAACACCAGAAACCCTCGGGATTGCTCCAACAGCCAGAGATTCCCAAGTGGAAATGGGAGAATATCACTATGGACTTCATAGTGAAATTACCGAGAACTCGTAGCGGACATGACGCGATTTGGGTCATAGTCGATCGACTAACCAAATCTGCGCATTTCCTAGCTGTCCACGAAGATTTCAAGACAGAAAAGTTGGCAAGGCTGTACATCAACGAGATAGTAGCAAGGCATGGTGTGCCTGTGTCATTTATATCTGATCGTGACAGTCATTTCACATCACGATTATGGCAATCACTACAGAAAGCATTAGGAACGCGACTGGATTTAAGTATAGCTTACCATCCCGAAACCGATGGCCAAAGTGAGCGTACCATTCAAACTTTGGAAGACATGCTTAGAGCTTGTGCAATTAATTTTGGTGGAAACTGGGATACTCACCGACCGTTAGTAGAATTTTCATACAACAACAGTTACCACACAATCGTAGAGTGTGCTCTTTTCGAAGCGTTGTATGGAAGGAAATGTCGAATGCCTATAGCTTGGGCAGAGGTAGGTGAAAGCCAGCTAATTGGACCAGAGATTCTCCAAGAGACTACCGACAAGATTGTTCAAATAAAGGAAAGATTGAAGACTGCACGAAATCACCAAAAGAGCTATGCCGACAATCGACGGAAGCCGTTAAAGTTTAGTGTCGGTGATAAAGTACTACTCAAAGTGTCTCCTTGGAAAGGCGTGGTACGTTTTGGTAAGAGAAGCAAGATTTCACCGAGATATGTGGGATCGTTCGAGGGGGTCGAGCGAGTGGGTCCTGTTGCTTATCGTTTGCGTCTACCGCAAGAACTTGTAGGCATTCATGACACATTCCACGTGTCGAACCTGAAGAAATGCCTGGCTGACGTAAACTTGCACGTACCGCTAGAAGAAATCAAGATCGATGACAAACTACGTTTTGTTGAAGAACCTATTGAAATTATAGACCGTGAGGTCAAGAAGCTTAAGTGAAGCTGGATTCCTACTGTAAAAGTTCGTTGGAACACAACGGAGGACGGCAGAAATCACTTGGAACAAGAAGACGAGATGAAGCGCAAATATCCACAACTGTTCGCGAGCGCTACGGCTTAGAACGAGCAACTGAAATTTTGGGACGAAATTCCCTTTAACAGGGGAAAACCATGACATCCATCAATTTTTAAGGTCAGTAACCAAAATCAAACATATGACTATTGACTCTTCTAATTATTTATGGATTCACTTTTATATGGTCATACTATTTTTAGCGTTTAACGCTTATTTTCCTAGGAACCCTAGTCATACGATCGCACCTTTGACATAACGATCCTAGTTAACGGTCCTAACGACCAAAAATATGCACAAATAACATTATAACAATGTCAAAACACATGGGAGAACATAATATAACAAAATAATAAATCATCTCGAAAGTTACGTTTTTATGACGTTTTACGTATTTACCGATTGTGCCCAATTTATACAAACTAACTTGTACTTCTTAAATAATACACACATTATCTAAGTAAATAAATAAAAATTAAATGATATACATCTTTTTGAGCCTTATGGCCGGCCAACCACCCACACCACCAATGAAATCTCATGCAATCTTCAAAACCATCAACTATGTCCCCTATATAAACTTATACCACTTATTTCATTTAGATCTAGCAACTAAAAAAAATTTCTCTTCTCCTTGGCTCATACCTACTGCCAACACTCACTCACCACCATAACATCATCATCTTCAACTTTTAGGAGAAAGAACAAAGGTAAAAATCATGGTGTAAGATGACTTGTATGTCTCTTGTACCAAAACTCTTCAAAAATGAGGTTTTCTTGACTTTTCTTGCATATTTAAGCTTGCTTTTGTAAAAACCTTTATGGGTAAATTATTTTCATGATATAAAACTCTTAAATTAGTAATAATGATGTACAAAAATGTTGGGTTATGCATTTTTATTTTTGCTACAAGATCTATGCAAGACAAGTAACATAAAGTCTTTGATTTTCAAAAGTATTGGCACATCTTGTAAGTTTGTGTGTAAAAGAGCTTTAAATCCATGAACCCACTGAGATTTTTGGATGATATTGATGTTAAGACTTGTATAATATGATTGTGGGAGTTTATTGGGTCGTTTTTTCATGTTGGGTTATTGGTTTGACTTGATTAAATCAAAGCTATTTTTCAAACAGCCCCTATTTTATTTTTGGGTCATATTGAATGGAGCATAAGTTGATGATAAATAAACATTTTGACATGATTCAAGAGCCCATAATCAAGTTCTTTGAGTCTAGTTTCCATAAATATAATCCTTTTAAAAATATGAGGTAGTTTGGTTAGTCAAAGTTGCAAAATGGTGAAAGGTGTCAAAACTGCCCGAAAATCTCTTTTCAACCCTTGTACTAAATTGATCATAAATCATAAACCACAATGAATCTATTATCAAAACTGATATGGGAGATACTTGTATGGGTTATTTAGAGTCTCCCATTGGCCTAACTCATATAACCTTGATTTGTACCCTCTGATCATTAAAATACTTTTATTATGTCCAGATTTGGCCGTTTTTGGAGTTGGGTATAAATGGTCAAGTATAAATTCTTATTAAATTTTGGGAAAATTCATGGACACACCTAAAACATGGGATTTTGACCTGGAGTAGTAGCTTGACCATAATTTTTGGTTAGCTTGGTCAAATAAATACTTAAAGTGATGGGAAATTCGGGGCAAAATTGTATAAATTCGCTTTGTGATAAATGTGTCTTTTGAAACAAATGTGAACACAAGACTTAACAAATGAACCTTAATATTGTCTGAGCATATCGTATAGGATCTAATTAGGTATATTTACTTGCCTTAGGTTGCTAGTAGAAGGTTGCGTATTCATTTGGGTTGCCTACTTAGTGTGGTTTGCAGAGAAACCCTATTATCGTTCTAAGTTTTAAGGTGAGTTTCTCACAGCCCCTGTTTTACATGTTTTAAATGTTTTGGGGTGAAAAGCATTATGTGTCATATTGCTATGCTCTTACCTTTAAGTATTTAAACTTTGAGCATATTTGAACTCGAACTTGTTTTGAACGAATGGAACTTGAGTTAAACTTGTTGAACTTTGGAAACGTGTTGAACTTGATCTTGATATGTATATTGCTGTATGCTTGGAACCCACCACTACTTTTAGCTCACTATATCTCCCTCAACGGGATGAGACGTTAGTACTTATGGATAACGCTATTAGAAGATTAGCCCCTCCTCACTCCCACCATAAATGGGGTGCATAGTACTAGGACATATTGGATTGTGATTTAGATCGGGGGTAACGCCTACCCATGTTGTGTTTTGAATTGGAACTGGAAGGCTGAATGCGTTTAAGTAGTGCCTCGCATAAACACTATAGCATACATACATACTTATACTTAATGAATTGATTGTGTCACGTTTGTCTAGGTAACAGGGACTGTATTTGAAAACTAGAATCCTTTTTGGATTCTTGACTTGTTTTGGTAACTCGCTCATGAGTTGGAAACTATTTTTATAAAATATTTTGTGTACATAATCCTGTGAGCTTACCAACTATTTTGATAGTTGACCGTTTTTATCATGTTTTTTAGGTGACGTCCCTAAAGTGGAAAATTAGCGTGTTTGCATCTGTACCTGTTTCAAGTTGTCGACTTACTTCCATGTTATTGTCTTTTTGGGGTGAATCCATGTTTAGAAGAAAAAATACTCATGTCGGACTTGTGTACTTTTTAAACTTGTACTTGATGTGTTGTAGTATATTAGATATCTTAACACCAGCATAGTTGATTGGGTTGCGAATTATCTAGAGAGAGAAAATGGGAGGAGTTTCTAGTAAGAGAAAACCTAGTGGATTGTTTGTGATAAAATGATACAACCAACCTTCCATGGACTGGAAAAGGGTATTTTAAATACATGTTTTATGCCCCTAAGTGGGTATGGTGTGGGCTAACATGTGGGTAAAAGTACACGGCCCAACACCATAGTTCTACGCTTAGATTCACCTACGTAACTATGTATTCTAGACAGTACACAGGTGACGAGTCTTTTTCTTAAACCTAAACAATCTCTCCCTAACGGGAGGTCAACCCTTAGAAATTACAAATTTGAATCCTACGCATTCTAATCTTTTGACCTTCTGTCTTTAAGCTGTAGTCTTTGATTCTTAATTCTTTGTTTTCTTTTGTTTACTTCTACGTAGTGTATCTTAGGCTTTGTTCCTTAGGGACTTGTTCTAATCTTTGAGCATTCTTGAGATCATCTTCCACTGTAAATCTCGTGATCATCATTGATGAGGTAATATTGACTTCCATGTGATGTGTGACCTTCAGACTGCATGCGCACACTTTTTCTTGATCATGATATTACTTCTCAGAGTTGCGGAAGCTGTGTTGTAGGTCTTTCAGTTGTCATGATGTCTTAATTAGAACATTAAGTGTGAGTATGGGGTTGTGAATTGACTCCACTGGAACGAGGGATCTCATCTCCATTCTTCACTTGAACCTGTAATTATAACAGTTAGCAATAAAGCATGTGGACGAAGATGGCTTTGTCCATTCGCTTGAGTCGGGTTGGATTTACCTCCAGATCCGTGTGGTCCGACTAGTTGATCAGTAGATTCCTGCTTAAGAAGAATTATCCTGACGGATTTCCGTATAAGTATCGGATCATCTAATATACCTTCATGTCAGAATCACCATACTTGCCGGTTTCTCTTTAATCGATACATCTTAAAGCAGACATCACGTTAGAGTGAATTCGTAAGTTTACTGTCTTACCGTTTTGATGAAGAGAAATTGATTTGAAAATCATTTGGACGTATCACTTGAGAAAAAGTATTTTTGTGGACACATCAAGAGTGGTTCATTGCACAAAATCAAATTTCATCAAAAAAACATTTGTTTTTGAAAATATACACAGTCCAATGTGCTCGAAAACAGTATGTTGAGCCACTATCGAAGGTTTTTCAAAAACTATTTAGTCAATTCATGCTTGAACAAGTTTGATTCTTAAAGAATCGCACCATTGTTTCTTTCAATTTGTCACATGTTTAAATCATAGTGGATATCACATGTCACCTTCAAGAGTTTGTTAGATGTTGGCTTCTAGATTGGATATTTTCCATATTCATTGTGTGTTACTGTCGTATCACTAGGATGTGTCTGGCAATACCCGGGATAATGCGTAGGGACTCTGAGATCTTACTTGTTATCACATTGTAGTGATAGCAGCATAATTTGTATACGTGTCCTAGCAAGATTTTAATGGTGATCTCATGGCTCCTAGACTCTATAGTGCACTTTTTGGTTTTAGTAGTCGGAGGCGGGGAGCAGACTGCCTACCTTTTCAATATCATCTAAATCGGAGTGTGAGAGGACGATATAAAGTATTGATCTCCATGAGAAATGAACAAGAATCCTTTGAGGGATCTTGAGTGGCTAGGAGGGTTGGTGCAGGTATCACTGGGTCCAGTTATTGTCTTCAATGTCAGTAAGCAACCATGTGTTCTGACAGCACTTATGTAGTGTCCCAGTTTCTACCTAATGTTTATGGAGGGTTGCTTTCTTTTCACCCTTTATCTTACATTTCTTGTTTCACTTCTTCAACCCTTAGTGCTTACCGAGACTTCATTCTAGTACCTTGTTGGGTGTGTTCAGTACTAGCCCATCTCAGTCCGACTATTCCTACTTTTCTAAATTACTCCTTTTATAATCATACCTAAGGACATATACACTAACTAGTGGATTGTCCCTGGGTAGATCCCTCCGGCTCTGGCGGGATCATGGGAACATGTACCTAACCTTACCATCCTTATAACTCTGATAAAGTGAGTACATGGTCGGTCTTTTGGTACAGTTCACTTTGCCATAAAACCAGTTGAAAAATTAATCAAGGTACTTGTGATATAAATATCAAAGCCATTGTACCTTGTTTGTTTTGATTATTTAGAAATGCTCAATCGAAATTGTTTGGAACATGGAGGGAGGAGTACCTGCTTGAGTCTTAATAGATCACATTTTTATCAGATTTAATATTTAAATCACATTCTCTCTCCTGATCAAAAATTTCAAACCCTTTAAGATTTAGGATCTCAATTGATTTAAATATGTTAGAAAATTTAGGAAAAAATGTGGTCCGATTAAATACAAGCCGATATTGGAACATATATTCTCCCCCTCAATTAATGAGGGATTCTGTTAGTGTCAGTTATGATGATTTTATAAATGATTTAGAGTTTAACGAGAAACTCATGAAAAAATTCATAATTGACACATTAACACTGAGACACACTATTATTGATGTTCAAGATTATGTATGAGACATGACCTGAAATGTTCAAAACCGAAAAGTGCAATCCTTTAGTCATGCTAGCAATCTGTAGTCCGTCTTGATACTCTCTAGAATGGATGTGACTGTCTTAGCGTCCTCGAACTCGAATCCTTTCTTGAGTATGATTCAATTTATTCTTGCAAAGCCGCATTAGAAGATGATGTATAAAGCCAAAATATTCGAAGTAAACAAATAATTCGAAACCATAACCTCAGTCAATTAATGTCTCCTGCATGGTGGTATTTTCCTTACAAGATATTGTTGATATAAATATGGAAACACCAAGGTTTGCTTAAGTCTCGGAATATCATAATTTTCCCCCTAATTAGCAGGATAATGATAATTTCCAAGTCAACTATGTCTCGGATATATAAATTTCTTCCTGAAGGTAATGAATAATATTAATGGTTCATCATACCTGTGTACCTCTTTTATCAAATTTTTCTACTCCTTTTTAAAGAATATAGATTAGTGGTTGACCCAGGCGAGGAAACATTAAATTGAAACAGAAACAATCTTCTCACGCAGAATAATTTCTAGCAACTTTTCCCCTTGTATTCATAATGATGCTTACTAAAAATACATGATATCTCTTCCCCATGTGGAAGAAATAAGAGCACCCAAAAGTAACAAGTTAAGACACTGATTTTCTCTGCGGTTATGACATTTGTCTTCCCGGAATGGCCTAAAATTAAAGAAGGCTATGGACTCTATCACGTGTACTTGTTGTACCTTTCAGTGTAACTACTCCTTCCCCCTTGCTGGTTTCGATACCTCGGAATCAGCAAAACCTTGGTCATGCACAAGTTCATATGGGGTTTTATTGTGAAGAGTATGTATGAGGGATCGGTTTTGGGTGTAACAGACAGTAGCCACAGCTTCTGCCTAAAGAAATAATGGAGCCTTGGAGAATATCAGCATAGTCCGAGCAACTTTAACAAGAGTGCGGTTCTGTTGTTCGACAATGCCATTCTATTGAGGAGTTCTCGGAATGGTCTTTTTGTGGGTAATGCCGATGCTTTCATAGTAATCAGTTAAGTCTTTATTAACAAATTCAGTGCCATTATCAGTCTGCACAAACCTGACAGTTTTGTTGAGACCAACTTGAAGTTGTTTTAACAGTTTGATTATGAAAGCAGGAGTCTCATCCTTGGATCTCAAAAACTTCACCCATGTAAACCTGGAGTAGTCATCGACTATTACTAGAATGTATTTCTTCCCATTAATACTCTACACTCTCAGCAGTCCACATAAATCCATGTAAAGGGTGTGTAAAACTTCCATAATGGTGTTAATCATTTTGGGTTTGTGGGTATCTTTCTTGCTTTTTCCAAGTTGGCATGCGGAGCACAGATGATCTTTTTCAAACTTCAATCGTGGTAAGCCTCTAATAAGATCTTTACGAGTAAGATCATTTAAGGTACCAAAGTTTAAGAGGTTCAGACGACGATGCCACAACTAGGACTTATTCTTTGAGGCTTTAGATAGTAAGTAAATAGGATAGGACCTCATCATGTCTTCAACATAAATGGTGTATAAATTTGTGCCACGATTGCCTTTAATAAGGTTGACACCATCTAAGTCTCTGACGAAACATTTATGCTTTCTAAAGGCAACTTCAAAGTCACAAAATTGACCAAAAAAGTAAAGGTTGTGTCCAAGTCCTTCTACATAATATACCCTAGAGATTACACTGTCACTAATTACATAATCCCCATAACCCATAATTGCACCAAAATGATCGTTTCTGAATCTAATAGTCCCGATAAACTTTTTCATGAAATTCTTGAGCCATGAGCGATCTCTAATCATATGTTTTGAGCAGCCTGAGTCCAAATACCAAAGGACGATTTGTACGACCTGCATTTGAACGTAGACGAAAATGAAGAGATTGATATATTGGATCCCCAATTAAAGTTGGGGTCCTGTTGGTTGGAGCAAACAATATTATATTCCATGGGAGCATGGTGTGCCTGTGGGTCTGCAAGCACGATATCACTAATAAGTGCAGTAGGCCTAGTTAAAGGGCACTGTCCTCTTAGCGGGATTAGTCTACCAGTGGGATTCCATATTTTTACAAGCACAATTTTAGGTGTAGTTTTCCTAGTTAAAGGGCACTGTGCACCTAAAGGAAGTGTTCTACCAGTGGGCTTCCAATGATGTCCTACTGTGGTAAATAGTTTGCCCATGGGTTGCCATGTTTGTTTAACATGTTTGACTCTCCACATTTTTCTGACCATGGTTGTTTTGGAAGACTTCAAGAACTTATCAACACATTTATCATGACTAATTGAATTAATGCATTCATTACATGTCTTGCAAAGTGAATTAGAATTCGTATCAAATACAGTACTCCTAACGCTAGTACATGAATCAACACGATTCTTTTTGCTCAGTTTCGACTTATTATTCCTAGGGTGGTCTTCTACTTTCTTCTTGGGCACACTTTTAGCTGGCAAGGTCTTATCTTTCTTTGTATTGCTCCTAGGCTTTGACCCGCTAGCTATAGTGGCAGTGTTTACTCCTGTAGAAGGAAGAATAGGAACATTAGTTGGTTGAACTGATTGTTGCTTGACATGTTTTGGTGTGTTGTTGCCTGAGGTTTCCAATGGGTCAGCAAAGGTTACACGCTTTTTCTTAGTGACAGGTGTAGTAGCAATGAATTTATCTCGTTTGTTAACCGCTTTAGGACATGAGGCACTTGCATTTGCTAATAGTTCCTGAGACCGTTTAGTGTAAACGCAGGCATAGTCTAGATTACTATCCGAAGGTAGTTCACTTCTAGCCTCTTCAACTATCTCACGGAGTGTATCTAAGGTATCCTTAAGGCTGTTGAGATAACCGTGATGAACATTCCTATTGCTTCTTTGACGTGGAGGAATTGGTTCAACATCAATTGCATACTTTTCAAAAGCAGAAACCTTTGGTGTTTTAACATCAATAGTGACACAAGGCATTTTCCCTTTGAGTTGGGTCTTTAGATTCTCAATTTCAGTTAACAAAGAGTTTTTCTGGTCATTAGTTTTAGCACGCGTTATTTTAATTGAATCATACAATTCCTTATAATGCTGCTTAACTTTTGCATTTTCTGCCCTAAACCGTTCATTGAGATCGTGAAGGGCATTAAGTTTTGCAGTTAAATCTTTGTTCTGAGAAACTAAGGCCTTAGGGTCAAAAATGGGATCTGCATCACTATTTTTCATTGTTAAGCGAGAGATTTTCTCCTTTAATTCACGAATCGTATTGCCTCGACTTTGAATCTGTTCATTTAGTTGCCCGATGACAAACAGTGAGTCAAATGACGGATCATCCGAAGATGTCACTGGTTTTTTGTTTCCAAAACGTTCTTTGAGATTTTGATACTTTAATTGTAAGTTGAAATGTTCAACTTCAAGTTTGGAAAAGTGTTTTATCATTGAGTCGTGATCATCATTTTGAATCTTGTTTCTCAGATTAAAATTTTCAGATTCAAGGTCGGCAATACGATTTTGAGCAATAGTGAGTGCATCATGCATGTCAGAAAATCTAGATACATTTAACACAGAATCAGTTGCAGTATAAAACACATCTTTGGACAAGCATTCAGCAATTAAATTCTCATTCATGATGAGGAGATTCCTACGTTCAATCTCCCCACATTTTTTGTCTACAGCATTCTGGTCCACTTCCGCTTCCATATTTTCAAAAACTGCTTTCATTGCTCTAACTTCAGTGACAAGTGATTTTTGAACACTGTCAAAATGTTCTTTGAGTAGATTGAAAAATGGAATGACTTCCGTTAAGTAACACCGTTTAGTTTGCTCAAAACCCCTTTCCCCTTCAGTTATTCCCGTTGGTGTAATTCGTTTCTTACAAGTCTTTTCAAAGTCCCAAAAAAGTTGAGTAATTACATATAGACCAATATTTACTTGACTTGTGGTTGGAAGCGTTCGGGGGACCAGATGGACAGGTGTATTGGGAGGATACACAGTCGCAGGTGGTAAAACTGGCAAGGGTGGGGTATTTGCCTTTAGCTCTTCGGCCTTACGTTTTTCTAGATCTATGGACCAAAATACTTGTTCAGGGGTTAGTTGGGTCTGTGGTGTGAAAGTTGCAAGGAAGTTCTCTTTGGAATAATTAGGAGGTATGATGTTAACCCTCTTTTCCACACAGGCAGAGTCATTCATTTTCACATGCAGTTTATTCCTAGTAGCTTCTGCTAACTCTAGTTCTTCTTAGACGATGAAACAAATTACCGCAATGATGAGGCTTAAGAAGTTCATCACCATCATATAGTGCGGTTGGGCCTTTTTGGCCTGTCTGAGGTAAAAAGGGTTCTGGGCACCTAGTGCAGTTTTAGTCTTTTGGTCGTACACCTGAGTAGGATTTAACATCATGTGGACAGTTTGAATGGATTGATCTTGTGAGTGAAGCTTATTCTCCAGTTTATCGTTAAGGTGTTTCAGATTGGAAAAATCAGTCAGGAATTTGGACTCTTTCTGTTTAAGTTCTTGTTTCAAAGTCGTTACAGTTCCTTCAATTATTTTGTTGTTTTCCATAGTTGAATTAAGTTGCAACTTGACAGAATGAAGTTCCTTTTTAAGATTTTCTTCCGTTTTATTACGATTTTGAATAAGCATACGCATTTGATCATCCATTCGCTGTTCACGTTCAGTCAATTCAAACTTAGCACGTTGCTCATAAATGGCAACTTGTTCCTTGTAGATCTTAAGTTCATTGGCTATCGGGTCATGAGGAACGAACGCATCATTATCAGACGATACACATACATTATTTAGAGTGGAAGATGCACAACTTGGTACAACAGAAATATTATTGATCGAACAAATATGTTCTATTGAATAAACATTGTTGTTTTAAAACCACTTAATAGACACTAGTTGAGTCCATATAAACATTTGACTATTGTACTTCATTATGAATCTCATGTTCGTCCTGATTAGTAATACTATGATCAATAACATTTTCCAGAGTATGTACCTCAGATAAGATTGATGCATTAGATGGACCAGCTTGTGGATTTGCTGACCCGACTGAGGACAAATTGGCCATGAATATAGTCTGAGCAGTCGGTTCATCATCAACATCTGAATCAAAAGCGTCACATTCATCTGCTTGGAAATATTGTCTAATTCAGAGTAAGTCTTGGACTGGTTGATTATTCCACATCTGCTAAAGGTGGTTTCCTTGTTTAACAGACAGAAAAGAGTAGTTCCCTCTTCATCAAAACTACACCATTCTCATGGGCTTGCATCGGCGGCATTTTGTCTTGAAATATCAGAACTTCTATGACGCTTCGGCTGAGTACAAGTTTCCTTGCATATGTCCAACCCACGTTACAGTTATAACACTGACCGGTTTTCCTTGACCTGCTTTGGCATTCCCAGCTATATTATGTGCCTCCCCATTGGGCAGGGCCCCATGCAGGCACCAATTTCCCCGAGCAACATACCTCTGATTCTGATTCTGATTCTGTCGCCCTTGAACATTCTGAACGACAACCCGACCATCTTGAATGGTTGCTTGATTTCGGGTGTTAGAAGAGGCTCGAAGTTGATTGTTCATCTGAGGAAGTGTAGCTCTGAATGATTGGGCAAGAAGTGTCATTTGTTTGGTTAGGTTGTCAAGTATTTCATCAGTTTGGGTGTATCCGGAATCAATTTGTGATGTTTCAGGGAATTGTGGATATTGTAGTGATTGAGGGTTTGTTGATGAAGAAGGATATTGATGAGACTGGACATGTGATGATTGGGCATGAGGTTGGACCGTTGACACAAATGCAAGTTGATCATTTGTAGCAGGAGTGATTCTTTCAATAATCAGTCGATCTTGTGCAACATGCTTCTCATGTTGTTTTAAGTATGCATACAGCTGTTCATGATTTGTCTCTTTTAGACCTTTGTTGAGTTTAACGGCTGTCACGAACCTATCCCATTCAGGTGACATATTGTTCACAAACTTAAAGTTCAGTTGAATGTTAGACATTGTCATTATGATATTCCTCATGTCGTTGACCAACTTGTAAAAGCAAACATAGTACTCATTGATGTTTTCACCTGGAAGCATCTTGAACCTCTCAAACTAATCGTAACAAACTAGATTCTTTGTCTTTTTTGTGAGTCAGAACCTTGCAAGTACGCATTTTGACGTTGTCCCAAATTGCTTTTGCTTTAATGTTGTGATTGATGAGCTTGTAGATATCTTTGGGTAATCCTTGAAGCACAATATTGGTGGCACAAACATCTGCATCGTATCGTTTCTTCTCTGTGTCACTGAGATCCTCATATGTGCGAGGCCTTTCTGGTCCAAGAAGGACACCTCCCTCAGGGGTAGTTCCGAGTGTATCCCTTGTGGTTCCAAGCTCAAATGGTCCTTAATCAATCGACTGAAGAATTTGCAATCCATTTTCCTTTCCCCTATAGTACAATCGGATTCGTTGTGACCATGCTTCGTAATCAGTCCTATCGAGCATAGGAGGGCGGGTATCGGAACCGGCCGCTTGAATATCATCTGAATTACTGGACATGGTTGATTACTTGTATTATGATAAAACTTTGTATCGTACATGCTTAGTGATTCGTATGTTTTAAAAAGTGTGATTGTTTGTTGATTTAGGTGATATGTTGTTTGTTTGTGGTTTGGTTTGGTTTAAATAAGTTTACGAAATGTAATACACAAGTCTCAGTCTGGAAGTTAAGACAAAACGCAATGATGAGTCCTAGACAAAACGCAGTCTAAAAACTTAGACAAAACGCAATGGAGAAATTTTTTTGCCAGAGATTCTTTCCACCAAAACGCAATAGGGGTCTTCAACTTTAGACAAAACGCAGATCCAAATCGCAACCTTCAATAACCAAAACGCAGAGGCAAAACGCAGAACCAAAACGCAATCTAGAAGCTTAGACAAAACGCAACGAAGAAGTTTAGACAAAACGCAATGGAGAAAATGTTGTGCCAGAGATTCTTTCACCAAAACGTAATAAGGCTCTTCAACTTTAGACAAAACGACAGAGCCAAAACGCAAACCATAATATGACAAAACGCCGTTACTGTTCTACTTGACAAACGACAAAACGCAGTGGACTTTTTTGACAAAAACGCGAAGGAGCAAAGCATCAAGAAATTGCCAGTGAGACATAGCGCGAAGTCAAGAAAAATACCAAACTTTTCACCTTAAAAACACCTAAAAAATCACCCTTTTGAACGTTTTTGATTGGTTTCTTTTGTACAACTTGATCCTAGAAAGTGAAACAAACAATAAAAACACTAACTTTTAACACCACAAAAAAAAAACGTGAGAATTCAAAGTGGTCAAGAAAAAGCCATAAAACCTTCAAAAAACTAAACTTTTGATCTAAACTAACCAAGAAAATGCACACACAATCTATCTAATCATCCCATGAGTTCTGATACCAATTATAGTATATTGGATATCACAATACAAGCCTAGGAATGATGGTTGGCCGATTCTAGAGAGAGAAAGTGGGAAGTTCTAAAGAGAGAAAATCACATAGTGTGTGTATATGATAAAAATGAACATCCAACCCTTCCCATGGCTGGAAAGGGTGTTTTAATACATGAGTTTTATGCCCTTAAGTGTGCTATGGTGTGGGCTAACATGTGGGTAAAGACCCAGCCCAACACCATAAGTCATACGCTTACAATTCAACTACGAACTATGTTATTCTAGACAATACACGGGGTGACCGAGTCTTTTTCTTAAACCTAACATATGGTTCTGACGTTATCTTAGAGGCACCTCATTCTGAAACCTATCTTAATGATATGGAAAATCAAAGTGTGCTTGCAATGCAGTATTTTGAACAACCACCAGTTGTAGATTTTATAGATAATGAGATACATAGTGATAGCAATATCATTCTGTACTCTCAATATATGCAAGAAACACAACAGGTAAATGTTCAAGATACTCATTTGCAGGCACAACAAGATTCAATGATATTATCTGTGATAGAACAAATGTCAGAACAAATGATTAATCATGTAAATAACTGGAAAAGGCTAACTAAGATAGTATATAAATCAAAATAACCGCTGAGCTAGAATGATATAAAGAACGAGTCAAAAGTATGAACAAACGTAACTTAATATTGATTTAAGCAGTCATGAAAAAATGATTGATTCTCAAATGGATGATATGATTAAGGAGAAGATTGCATTGAAAGAACAAGTTAAATAATTAGATCAAATTTTCAAAACAAATCAAAGAAAAGGAATGTTTATTGCAAACATTTACTGTTTTCAAAGTGAATCCACAAGAAAAGGAAGATAATATATATGGAAAACAAAAATTGATTTGGAAAAGAAGATAATGGAAACTTGATAATATCTTTTTAAAGTGGTTTATCTGCTCAACAGTGCCACATTTTAACTAAGCACAGCCTTTATGATAATATACACAAACAAGCTCTAGGTTATCAAAATCTGTTTCACCTTAAGAAAGCTCAGCAGATTAAACCAACCTTGTATGATGGTATTGTTATGTCTGCTAAACATGTTGCTATGCCTGTGATTGATGATGAGGAAACTTTGATTTTGGAAGAAGAGAGTCGATCAAAAATGTTTGAAAAAGCAAAGGATCCAGGGGTTATTAATAAAAACATTTCCCATAAACCTATTGATTATGAAAAGTTAAATAGACTATCTAAAGATTTTGGGAAACATTTTACTCCACAACAAGAAATGGATGCTAAACAAGCTTTCTGGTTTCGTATATCTAACCCTACCATTGAATCTTCT
Organism: Tanacetum coccineum; assembly: GCA_026074375.1. Lineage (NCBI taxonomy): Eukaryota > Viridiplantae > Streptophyta > Magnoliopsida > Asterales > Asteraceae > Tanacetum > Tanacetum coccineum. Next base: position 16,351 of record BQNB010018580.1, read on the forward strand.
AATCCACCACCTGTCAAAGTGGAAGTTCCCAGTGAACTACCTAAGGTGAGTTTGGTGAATGCAAGCCTTAAAAAGCTAAAATTCCACCCCGCCCAGTTTGACTCTATGGTGAAGAAGAGGACAACACCTGATGCTCGTACAGAAGGTGAATGGGGGTTTAAACATACAAAAGCTGTTTTTAACAATGAAATTATTCTGTTTCTAAAATCTTTATCAGACATCTTTAATGTGTTTGATAGAGATCTTCTAAATGATATAATGGAAGTACAGATAGTTTTTAACCAAATGGACGCTGTTGTTCAACAGTTTTTAGTTGACAAACAATGTTTAGAAATTGCTAAGAAAGAATTATTTTTGGAAAATGATTGACTCTTACAACAAATCATGTCTCAGGATGTACTTTTGATTGTGATGAATTCTATGTCTTTGATTGGTGAATATGTAAATATGGATGGAAAGAGAAAAGAATTTGTAATCTTGAGGCCGAGCTTTTGAAATCACAAAATGCGTTTAATGATCTTTTGAAAAGATACTCACAACTTGAAAGATATTATATTTCTCTTGAATCTTCAATACAACTTAATCAAGAAATTTTTCAAAAAGATGAATCTTGTAATAATAAAAATGCTTTTGACATTCTAGAATATTTTAAAAATAATGATTTAAAAGCTCAGCTTCAAGACAAAGACAGTACCATTTGTAAGATGAAGGATATTATAAACTCATTGAGAGAAAAGTCCAAGGAAGAGAATGTCAATTATGACTATTATGAAATTGCAACCAAACATGTGGAACTAGAAAATAGTGTGGCAAAATTGCTTTTGGAAAACGAGCGTTTTTGTAATGAAATTAATCATGTGAAACAGGTTTTTAAAGAGCAGTTTGACTCAATCAAAAAGACACGTGTTCGTACTAAATAACAGAGTGACTCTTTAATTGATAAACTGAACTTAAAATCTGCAGAGAATGAGGATTTAAAAGTTCAAATTCAAGATAAGGTTTTTGTGATAACGTCATTGAAAAATAAAAGGAAAAGAGATTGTTGATATTGCTACACAAATACCATCTGCCAACACTATTGTTCTATGAATGTTTAAGCTAGACTTAGAACCTTTGGCTCCTAGGTTATTGCAAAATAGGGAAGCTTACATAAATTACCTTAAGTGCACTCAGGAACAAGCTGATATTCTTTGGGGAATAGTCAAACAAGCTAAAGCAAAAAAACCTTTAGATAAAGAGTTAGACTTTGCCTGTAAGCATGTCCAACAAATTCAGGAGTTACTTGTATATGTTCGAGATACATGCCCTAATGCGATTAATCTTAGTGCATAAAAGGTTGTTGTAACACCCAAAAACAACGTCAAGAAAGTTAGGTTTGCTGAACCTCTCACATCCTCAAGCAAAAATTATACAGGTAGAGTCATTGAACACATCAGATTCTAACATACCTATGTTGTCTTCTACAGGATTGAAGTGTTCTACTAGTAAGTGCGGATCAAAGCCTACTGGCAATAAAAGGAATGATAGGATCTCGCAAACACCAAGTAGGAACATGGAGAATAAAGTAGAAGCCAAACCTAGGAAAGTTAATAAAAAGAATTGTGTTGTTAAACCAATTCATGATGTTGATGTTAAGCATTTATTATTAAATGCGAATTCTGAACCTATTTGTGCTACTTGTAAGAAATCTTTGTTTGATGGTGTTTATGATATGTGTTTTCTTGATTTTGTGAAAAATGTGAATAGCCGTGCTAAATCTGCTAAGAAAAATAAAAAAGAAAATATTTGGAAACCTACGGGTCATGTATTCACTGAAGTAGGATTTAAGTGGAAACCAACAGGCAGAACTTTCACTATAGTTGGCAGTTCGTTCCCTTTAACTAGGATCACTTCAGCTAACGTAATTCCTCCTAAGAAAACCACTTCCCACTTAGTTGAAACACAAAAACAAGAGCTTAAAGTCTATAGCAGGAAACCTAAAAATGTTAAAAATGTAGGTTTGAGTAAAAAAGCTAAGATTGTAGAATCTAAGAATGCTAACCACTCGAAACCCAATCATAGTTGGGGATCCAATGCTATAAATATTCCATCTTCTTCTTCTCTTGTCATGACAGGTTGTCCAGATTATTCTCTTGTATATGGACTCCGGATGTTCGAAACACATGACAGGAACCGCTTTCAGCTCATGAACTTTGTTAGTAAATTTCTGGGTACAGTTAGGTTCGGGAACGACAGTATTATAAGGATTATGGGGTATGGTGACTATCAGCTAGGAAATGTTACTATTTCAAGAGTATACTACGTCAAAGGGCTTGGACATAACTTGTTTTCTGTTGGTCAATTTTGCGACGCGGATCTTGAAGTTGCATTT
>BQNB010018580.1:22047-44505 GCA_026074375.1 Tanacetum coccineum
GGAAACTTGACAAAAGCTATTACCATCATTGAGATATCAGCCAAACAACACAGCCCTAAATTCTGCCCCAATCTAAATCAAATTCTAACGCGAATTAAGTCTAACCAATTACACCCATAAGCTTCTAATTAAACCCTAATCATTGCAATATGATTAAACATCATTAATTTACTGATTTTACAAAACCCTAATTCCATCATAATAATTATTACATGAATTAATGATTAATAACTAACAAGGATTAATTAAAACTTACCTTAGAGCTTGATTTCTTCACAAAAGCAAAAACCCTAATTTTTTCTTCTCTTTTCTCTATTGTTCGACCGGTAGTTATACAAAGGGGGGGAGGGTTATAAGATTTTATTTTGTATTTATAGGCCCCCAACTAATTATAGATAAAGTTTAATTAGAGTTTGTTTTCTTTTAAAATTCTTTTTCTTCTAAAATTCGTTTTTTACTATTCATGTATAAAAAAAATTTATTTATTAATTACTTAATTATTTGCTTTACCTTAAGTTTTTATAAAAATCTAAGCTTATTTGAGTATACCTTTTTGCGTAAACGCACTTTACTAAACCTTTAAAAATAATTAACTTTTCCTTTTTATTAATTCTAACTTTCCAAAAATAGGAATTTCATGTCTCTCATATCCTAACTACTAAAACCTGATCTTATCTTAAATCACTAACACAAAATTACATATACGTATAATTACTTACATAATTAACGCGAAACCGCTTCAATCACCGAAATCATTTCCTTGTCACCAAAGGTGAACGAAATGAATTCCACAAAATCCAACACAAATCCAATCTCAATGAGACGATCACGCTCAATGGATTGATTATCCAATCTCACATATCCCACAAAAACACATATAAAACACGTATAAACACATATAACACATAACCCATACATTGCAACAGATACATAAGTCAACACTAATAGTTTGACTAACCTGCTCAAGTCATGGTTGTCACATAGACCACCCACCACAGTGCAAAGTCTAAGGTCAAACTTAGCTCGGATTATCAAACACACGATTTTGACTTACCTCAAGCCAACAAACTTTTTGGCGAGTTGTCTTTTTGAGTTGTTGGACCTACGGTTGAAATTGTTCGGTGGTCTGCACCACCAAACCATTGCAACATCATTTTCTTGACGCGCGCTTGAGAAGAAGCTTTATGATGATGACGTGTAATTATGCTTGATAGTGGTAATAGACGACCCACCCTAATGGATAGCCTAAAGTCAAACTTAGATCAAATTATCAAACATGTGATCTTGACTTGAGGCCCGTGGCAATATGCTTTTTTTACTCTATTATAAAATCATATTTCGAAAAATTCAATGATGTAGAAAAAGATTTTGTAACAAGACCTGAAAAGTTCTTTATTTTTATATTTTGTATTTTTATTTCTTAAAGAAAGTCTATCGTGATGTATTATTGTTTTGTTTGAACAAGCGTGATTGCCCGCGCGATGCTGCGGGGCGTTAATTTTTTTTTTTGCTGGTTTATTTTTTCGGTCTCATTTTTAATACTTTGTTTTTTTCTTATATGAGTTTATTTGTTGGGCCTCATGTTTAAAGGTTTGTTTGGTTTTTTTTTTTGCTATTTGGGGTTTTTTTTAATATAATTTTATGAGATTTGTGTAATATGTGTTAAGCATGATACGGCGGCATTATTTGATGCAAATGGCGGTTAAGTTTTTTTGATTTTTTTTTAGTTTGTGCGGGTTTATTTTTCCGATCTCAGTTTCAAATAGGTTGTTTTTTATATGGGCTTATGTTGTGACGAAAATTTTGTTTTATATTAATTGGCTGAGGGTGTATTTTTCCGGTTCATTTTTAATAGTTTGTTTTTTATATGGGCTTTATGTGTTTGGATCTCATGTCGGGTGGGGGCGGATATTTTTTGATCTGAATAAATAAGTTACTTTTATAATTTTTGTTTTCAATATTTTGTGAGCCGCAGCAAAGTTTTTTTAAGTTGTAAGTTAAAAAAAAAAAAAAAAAAAACCAAAAAAAAAAAATTTAGTCAAATGGGTCTACGACCCCAAATTGGGAGGCGTCCAATGGGCCGTAGGTTACTGTAGCAACAAACGTAAACGACGTTTAGTTTTAATCATTTCATGCGGGTGGTTAATTTTTTTCGCATAGTTGCGGAGGCGTTTTTTTTTTTTATTTTTTTTATTTTGTGTGGTTTTTATTTTTTCAGCCTCAGTTTAATATAATTGTTTGTTTTTTTTATTATAATGGCTTATGTGTGGGGCTCATGTTTAAAAGGTTTTTTTTTGGTATACGGGGTTTTTTTTAATATATTCTTCGTTGGGTTCATAGGTTTATTTTATTGCATTTTGTGTGGGTTATTTTTTCGGTCTCATATTTAATTAGTGAGGGGTTAATTTTTGCGTTAAAATTTTATTTTAATTTTTTTCTATTTTTTACTTGTGAGGGTTTTTATTTTTTCGGTCTCATGTTTAATATTTTGTTTTTTTTATATGGGCTTATGTGTTGGGTTCACGTCGCGGGGTATTTTTTTATCTGAATAGTCAATATTTTGTTTTTTTTTTCTATTTTAATGTCCGGAGCGTTTTTTTTTACCTTTCACGACAAAAAAATTAGAAAAGAAATTAAAAAAAAAAAAAAAAAAAAAAACTAGTGGGACCGGACCAAAATGGGAGAAAATGGGAGCCCATTGGGCCGGGTACTGTAGCATGCCGGGGTACTGTAGCACGCTGCCAAAAACGGCAGCGTTTCAACTCAAATATAGTATATATGTATAATTCGGGGATGATTGTTAATCTTATTAGCTACCAATAACAAATCTATTAATTTATAATAAATAAATAAAATCACAGCTAGCTAAACATTCTTTTGGTTTTGAAAACATTGAATTAAACCATAAAAAGCTATATTCTTAGTTTAATTCATATGTATACTTTGATGCATAATCTATTCAATATTCTACGTTTATGTATTTATCATTTACCTTTTTTCTTAAATACTACGGAATACAAATTGGACACGTAAGTAGTCGCATATGAATGCTTGCACATTAATAATAACTATATAACAACGAGTAGTGCGTTTGGGAAAGCGTGAGTTTTTTTCACGAACTTCTAGACACATTTTATGAAAATAGTGTTTGAGGTTATCGGTTCGTTGCAAAGTTAATCCTTAATGACTAACATTGCAACAGAACGATAACCCAATGACTATTTCCGTAAAAAAATTCAGAGACAATTTACGGAAATACTCCTTGGGATTATCGGTCCGTTGCAAAGTTAGTCCTTAATGACTAAATCTGCAACGTAACGCTAACCCAAGAACTATTTTCGTAAAAAAATTCACCAACCCCGAGATAAATATTATACGGAAATAGTTAGGTTATCGTTCCGTTGCAAAGTTAGTCCTTAATAATGACACTATACGAAAATAGTCTTTTGGGTTATCGTTTTGTTGCAAAAGTTAGTCCTCAATGTAAAATCTTACGCTCCGCAGCGGAGCGCGGGTGAAAAACCTCGTATATATAACAATCAACAGTATCCTGCTTGGGGAACCGTGAGTTTCACCACTCCCGATAATTTTTTTACGAAAATAGTGTTTGTGGTTATCGGTCCATTGCAAAGTTAGTCCTTAATGACTAACTTTGCAACGGAACGATAACCCAAGGACTATCTTCATAAAAAATCAGAAATAATCTACGAAAATAGTCCTTGAGGTTATCGGACCGTTGCAAAGTTAGTCCTTAATGACTAACTTAGCAACGGAGCGCTAACCCGAGGACCATTTTTGTAAAAAAAATCACCAACCCCAAGACAATTACTATACGGAAATAGTCCTTGGGTTATCGTTTCATTGCAAAGTTATTATTTAATAATGACACTATACGAATATAGTCTTTGAGTTATCGTTCTGTTGCAAAGTTAGTCTTTAACGTAAAATCCAAAGGTTCGCAATGAAAAACCTTGTTCATTAATACATACTAGTACCTTTGTATTACAAAGGTACCTTTGTCTGTTGGATCGATTTGCGTGTGACTTTTTCTTGCTAGCTTCTTACTAGCATTTTTTAATAAAATTTCTAATTGCCGTTCAAAAAAAAAACCTTTGTATTACAAAAGATTTACCAACATGACTCATAATAAAATCAATATAGACCACAGTAAACCAAATCTAAGTCATGTTGTTTGAAGATAATTAGGTAGACTACAATTAAAAGCCAATCTCTACAAGTTCCTTTTAACTTTTCAAGATTAATTGTATATAGTCGAAAATGAGGAAATGTTTGTTTCTCTAGTCAAAAGAGTTCATGAAAAGCAAGATACCCAACGTGAATAATATAACATCAGTCTTTTTCTTTTTCTAAATACCTCTAGCTGCATTGCTTATAATTTTTTGAAGTACATTGCATCTACAATCAAAGAGTTTAATTACCTCAAGGTTTAAGGCGTTGATGTTTTCTCCCATTGCAAGATTATGATTGGTAATGGGTTGCACACTCGATTTTGAAGATCTTCTTGGATCAGTGATTGCCCTTTATCAGTTTGTTTCCTCTCTGTTTGCTTTATGATACACGAGAAAATATATCGTAGCCGTAAACTCCAGTCCCCCTTGTACTTCTTTCGCCGTAATGTTTAGAGGAGTATTGAAAGAATAACGAGCTTGAGCATCTTGAGCTTTACTCGATCTGTATTTTGTCCAACTCGAATGATATGAATGGGTAGTTATTTAAATGGAGACCGGGTCTTTCGTGTTAAAGACGTGAGGGAATTTTTTAGATGAGTTCTTTCTTCCTAGGGCGGATAATCCTACACGAGGTGGGTTAAAAATATACCGATTGAAAGTAACATATTTTTGCTTGGAAACTTGCTCTTGATCGTATGCCTACTCGCCGCGAATTCGTCCAAAGGAATGTCGTTACAGAATCGCAAGACGAGTCCCTGTGTGATGCGATTCTTGAAGAACTTCTCACATATCCCTTCAATTGTTCTTTGGCTTAGAATGTGACGAGATTATTATGTCGCTGGTGGAATTTGGGAGTGCAATTTTTTTTCATCGTATGCAAATGGCTCGTTTGGTCAATTCGTTCGTCTTGCGAGTTCTAATTTTGAAGGTTATCTTTGGAATGGTGACGTTTTATATGTTTACGTGGTGGAGTTTTGTGGAGTTGTGGAATTTCCGAACCAATTACTTTCGCGAGTAAAAGCCCTCGTAAAGAGTCCCATTTTCGATGATATTCTGTTTTACGATCTTTTTGTTGGTGTAAAGCTAGAGGTAGTTCTAAGTTAAGATGTGATAGTTGGATTCAACACCCATATTTGATTTCTTTGTAATTGTCTAGCTTCTTGCTAGTGTTTCTAATAAAGTTGCCGTTCAAAAAAAACATTGCATCTACAACAGAAAAAAAAATTCTTAATTATAAATTTTGACATTTTGGTCGACTAATGCACATAATTTGAACATATCGTCATACAGACTCAAACAAAATAAACTCTTTACTTTTCTGGAAGTTGGCGTGACATTTCTTCTACATTTACTACAATAATATATTAAAATGCACATGATTTAAAATAATCGTCACACAAACTCAAACCAAGTAAACTTTTCCATTTCCAGAAGGTTGGTGTAGCATTGCTTCTACGTTTGCTACAGTAATATATTGAAATTGGTACTATAAAGCGCAATAGATGATACATTTATCTTTATATTTATATCTATATCTATATTATATTATAATGCATTTAATGACGTCCTACTAAAATTAAGATAGGGAGAGTGGCGATCCATTTCATTTTTCATAAATACTTCTTCTGTCTTAATTTAATAGTCTATGTTTTTTATAACGTTCCAACGATTTCATTTTTCATAAATACTTCTTCTGTCTTAAATTAATAGTCTATGTTTTTTTATAATGTTCCAATTTAATTGTTAACTATTAAAAATAGACAGGGAAGTTTGGTCAAGTTTACTATATTACCTTTGTTTGGAATTATTATTACAAACTTTAAAGAAGACTTTAATTAATTAACTAAGGGTAAAACTGTCATTTTACTAAAAAGTAAGAAAGAGAAAGTAGTAATAAATATACTTTTATTAAACTGTGTGTTTTTTGTCAGGAGACAATAATTTTAAGATGGGGAGAGCAGTAAAAAAACCATATCCAGAAGTAACGTGTGTCTAATTTCAATTAAAAAATAATCTTTAATTTCAAATTGAAATATCTTCTTAACAATTTTTTATATTATCTAATTTCACCATTTATTTAGAAAAATAAATTACTCCTTAATTCAATATCTATTTAGATATACTTTTTTAAACTTTTAGTTTTCTTACATTTTTATTGTGTTTATCTTATTTTGATTTAATTTTTTTACAACTTTAACCTTAATTTGAATTAATACACACTTGATTGGTCAAAATTATATACTTATAAAGAGTGTTTGACATGTAATAGAGCGTGAGAGTCTTTGTACATGTGAAAATGATAATGTCAATATGTCGTTGCAGGAAAGCTACGGGTAACCAAACAAACTCATAAAACAAACACATATACATTCGGAGTGTTGCCAAAACACTTTACTAAGCGGGTAGAAAATTGCGAGGAGAGTTGGGCTGACAATAGCTTTCTCGTGTTTGTAGTGAACCACGTGAGCTTCTTGCATCCTCACCAAAAGATATTTCATTCACTATATTGAGGGATAATTGTATAAAAATGTACCGAACTTGACATATTTTCCTATTGTGTGTACTCAACTTTTAATTATCCTATTATAAGAGGGCTAGGTTTCATAACGCACGGCTCGGCTAATGCCGTGCTAGCATGCGCGTTGCTGGCGTTATGACACCCGCTGCATGCGTTGCGCCTCAGCGTTGTTCCCGTAGATAACCCACTAACGTGGGTATTACACCGAAATAATAAAAAAAATTAAAAAAAAATTGGATTTAAAAAACATAACGACTAGATCACCGGCCAGTTTTTAAAAATTTTAATTTTTAAACTCTATACACACAAAATAATCCTTAACCCAAATATTTTTTTTACACACCTTCAAATCTCAAAAAAAAAAACACAAAAAGACAACAATCTTATATACTTACATCATCCAAAAAATGAGTCTAGACATCCAAAACCGACTTCACAAGCTTACATGAACCCACCGATCACCTCTGAGATGTCGAACACGAACACGTCTCTTTCGTATAACCGCCACCAGTAAACCAACCCCGACTCCCTTAACATTTCGTACCATCCTCTGACCCCCAGAGCAAAGTTCAACAATTTAACCAAAGAACGGCATCAAAAAAATCCTAAGAACCTATTTTCAAAAAAAAACCCAACGTGTCATGTTTTTGTTCTTTTACAAGGGGCAGTCCGGAAGAGAAACGTTACTTGCCGCGTGTTGGTTGCCGTTTTTCGAGATCAAATGATGGCGCGGGGCCAACCAAAGAGACCTTTTGGTAAAGTCGATTTTGAACGAGTTCAATGACAAAAATGTCCAAAAGCATCACAAGACAGTTTGACAAGCAAATGACATACGTTGAATCCACAATTGCCAAAAGTTCAAACGCGTTTACAAACGAACCGCGCGTTTAGGAAGAAAGTGGGGAAAAGGATATGGATTTTATGAAACGGCTAAAAGCAACTTATAGGGACAAGAATATATCAATCCCTTTGTCCCAGATGACGCGAGGGAAATCTTGCGAGCCCACTCAAAATGGGACTCGGCCCGAGGCGGTCTGATTTAACCAAAGGCGATGTCGCCACCGGGGTAAGTAATTAGGAGCCTATTCGTGAGATGCAAACCACGTCCACCGGGCCTCGACAAATCAAAATGTCCCACCAAAACAACTAAATCCTATACCACGACGACATTGGGGAAGAACTCGTCAAACCCATTCGGAGCATATGTCGAGCGAATTTCGTCTCAAACGGGAAGCCGCCGAAAGAGCTGCGAGGCCTTCTAAAGAGAGAGATCCGGACGCATACGCTTAGTAGGAGAATGAACATTCATTGTCTCACGAACGTGCCACGAAGATTTATTCGGAGGACGAACGCGTATTGGGATCAACTACAAAAGACAATTGATCAAACAACCAAATAATTTGACTGATATGCATCGAACTCGACACCCGGATTCGTCGAACCAGATTATAATAGTTGATACGCCGTATGTTTTTTTAAGTTTTCCCTCATTTTTTTATGTATGTAATTTTAAATTTTAATGAAAACAAGTAAATGTTTTTAGTTAATATAATTAAATTGAAAAGAAAGAAAAAGTGAGTCCCCTAAAGTGTGTTAATACTGGGTGTATTCTGATTGAGCAAGGTGTTATTATTGGAATGTTAGTGTTATTGAGTTTAAAGCTGATTTAGCGCTATGTGCGTGTACCAAGGTTTAGGTCCTAGAGCCTAAGTATCGTACTTTTAGTTTTTTTATTGTATATCTCAATAGTGATAAGTGTTAGTTTAATTAAAAATCATCGCCACATCCAAATATCCTTTCTTACATTCTAACAATAATACATCACTATACACACCCAAACACCCTTTTTTTCTCCAACCCCCTCAATGCATCCCTACCCCGTTCCTATAAAACCCGACCCCAATATTTAAATCTTTGAAATTTCAAGAGGGTTTATTGTCAGTTATATTATGATGATGGTACAGCTTGTTTATTTAAAATCATTACCAATCAACAAACATAACACAAAGTGAAATCTTTAAAATTTTTTTATTACAAACCAAAACTAATACCTAACTTTTTTTTAAATAAGTATTTAACGAAGATAACATGGATAAACCTCTAAAAAATTAAAACGAATTACAAGGTAGTTTATAATAAGAATTCAATGCAAGATGTGTAGATAGTATGATTGACAGTTAAAGCATAATGAATTCGGTTAGCATTCAGAAAATCAATAATTTCATGAAACCCATCACTTTCAGCAGGGTTTTCCAAGAATGCGACCATGTTGTGAGTGTCAAAAAAAGTTAGGGTTGACATTGTGTTATGTTTTGATGATTAAAGATGAAATTAAGTTAGGGTTTACGTTTAGAGAGCGTTTGAATGATCGCAATCGAACAAAGAATCAAATGAAACCCTGAATCGAAGTATTTATAAATTCACCCTCAGCAGCATTAACTTGAACTGGCAACACTAAATTATGCCTAACAGCATTAACTTAAACTGACAACACTATGGTATGCCTAACAACATTAAGTAACCCGGCAGCAGTAACTCAACAACATCAACATAAGCTTAGCAACATTAATGTATACCAGCAGTAGAAACTTTATGCTTAGCAGCATTAATGTATACCAGCAGTAGAAACTTTATGCTTTGCAGCATTAATGTATACCAGCAGTAGAAACTTTATGCTTAACAGCATTAAGTTATATTACCAGTATTAACCTAAGGCTAATAGCATTATGTTTGAGTTACCAGCATTAACTTCAATTTCATTCCAAAAAGGACTTATATCATTAATTATTTCTTCTCACAAGCTCTCTTTATGTTTTTATTCTCACAATATCTCTCAATTCTTTTTACTCACAAAATCACTCATTTATGTTTTTATTCACACATCTCTCTTTCTGTTTTTCAACTCACAACATTTCTCTTTTCTTTTTGCTCACCAAATCTGACAATTTTGTATAAAGTTCCATCAATTCTAATAGTTTCATGTTGTCCTTCCCACTTCCAAGTGTGTAACCTCTTGAGAGAGGTGGATCATTAGATTGTTTAGATGCAGTCTCAAACCTAGTTTGAGCATCTACACCTCCCAATATGGTATCTTGGCACATGGGACCACTACCTGAATCAGTTCCCTAAGGATCTGACTCATTAAGTGTTGCCATTGATTGGGTCCTATTGATGTTACCAATGTCCTGCTCTGCATCTAAGCTAGAAGTAGTAGTGGCAGCCCTTTCCATTCTGTCTTCCCACTCCTTATAGACAATCTCATTTGCAACAAGGTTAATAGGTCTACTAGACTAAGATATCTCAGTGGTCCTTCCTTCATGATTTATTGTGTTGATATGAATTTGTCTTGCCTACTGTTTGATTTTTGAGTTCTAAAACTTTTCTATCATGATTTAGTGTTGTAATTTAGAGTAACTAATGTCAAATGGTTTTTATCATCTATTGCGACAATTAGCCTTCGAAAAGGACGTGCGTGATGATATGGTATGTAGGAAACTAGAAGGGGGTTGAATAGTTTACCGGTTAATTGGTGTTTTTTATTCTTTGCTTATAAAATGGTTTGATTCGAGTTATATGTCAATCAATCAACAATATGAATCACAACAAAAACTATCTAATGTAATGAACTAAATGAACAATAATAATATAAAGGGATAAGGAAAGAAACGATCAAACCAAGACACCAAGATTTATAGTGGTTCGGCAACGAAGCACCTCTTCGTTCCTACTCCACTCCCCGAGTACTCCACTCGAGATTTCACTATGTCAACAAGCTCCCTTTAGGCGGAGAAAACCGTTTACACGTCGCTTACTTTCTTTTCCGACACTAAGCTAGATGTCGAGTCCTAATCTTAGCTAGAACCAATCTAAGACTTCACTAAGTCTTTACACACTCACAAGATATATATACCCTTGGATTGACACACAATCCAAATCACACCAATACATAATTTACACACTTGGATCTACACACAATCCAATTTACACAACAACACTAAATATATGTAATGAAGATTTGTGATCTTGAGGAGGAAGAGAGAGATCACTTGATAACAATTCGTATATAGAAGAATACGATTGTTCTTCTCTTGCACTTGATTAGAAGAAGAAGAAGAAGAAGAAGAAGGGAGGAAGAAAGAATTAATCACTTGAAACAAGATCAAGGTATGTTAGTGATCAAGATATGTGTTTTAGAAAGAAAGGAAGAAGAGAGAAAAATGGATCTGAGAAAATTCGTGGCAAGAGGTTCTGTTTTTCAGATGGGGTGGCCCAGTATTTATAGGGGACAAAAAATGACCGTTGCTGGTGGCGGTCCCGGCGGTCCCTTATATATAAGGGGGCCGCCAGGCCTAAAAGGGGGCCGCCACTAGACTCCGCTCCCTTTTTTGTCCTTTTGTGGTGAAGGTTGTATCTGTTATAGAACCTTCTATTTTGGGGGGAAAATTTGAATTTCAAATTTTATGTTTTTAATAAAACATTTCTTTTAATGAATAAATATTTTGTTTTTATATTTTTATAAAAACACATTTGTAGAAATGTAAGGTTTAAGGAAAATATTTTCTTGATCACTAATCATGTTTAATGATTTGTTTATCCATACCTTAAGTGATTAATCTTAGAAATAGAATTTTATGATTAGTAATTTATAAACGTTTAATTTTATCGTAAACGTTTTCACATTTTGTTATTATCAAAACATTGAGAGGTCGAAAAATATAAATAACGTTTTTAGACATTATTTGTATTAACAACCTCCCCCTTTTTGATGATGACAAAACACAAACTCATTTAGTATAAAAATAGAAGTTTATAAATTATTAATGAGTTTAATTCTATTTCTCCCCCTTTTTGTCGAATCCAAAAAGGTTGATCGTCGAGTCGTAGTAGAGAGAAAGAAATCGACGATAAAAGACTCCCCCTTGATGTAAGCTCCCCCTTGTTCGGGGCACCAAGGGATCGATCTTACGATAATTTGTTTGCTACAAAACAAGGTTAGAAGTACAAGTGCAAGCAAATATGGCATGACAAATATCTTAAGAGTATAATCCACACATTTAAAAACTCATAAAGTAAAGTGCATTTAAATTCATAAAGAAATCATATATAGTCACAAGGACAATATATATGATGATACAAGCATGAGATAATCATAACTAAAACACAACATATTAAAGCATTTAATGAAAGTAAACTAGTAGATAATTCTTGACTTCATGAGGATGTTTCAAGGAGAGTTGGTAGTGATGGATGAAGGAAAAAGGGTTGAGGGCCCAATGATGAGAGATTTGATTCGGTTAAGGTCATCTTTTAAGATATTGAATACTTTATGAGTACACAGGAAACAATGACAAAAGTCCAAATGAAAATTGATTTGGTCGAGAAAAGGAGGATGAGTGACCGGTAAGGAAGGAGGTAAACAATTAGTTGACTCAATTGCACGTTGAATATTGATATCAAGAAGATTTAAAAGGTGTAGGAGTTCGTGCAAATGGTTCATATTATGATTTTGAGTAGAGATTTGTGTAGGTAAGTAAGAGGATGTAGGATTAGATGAGTTAGGGGAAGGAAGCAAGGAAGTGGTATCAAAGATTGCAGAGTTTGGTGGAGATATAGGTAGTGAGTTACTTGGAGATAGAGGAGGTGAGGTCCTATTTGGTGGAAGAAAAGGTGGTGAAGGTGGAGGATTATGAGATTGTCTCCAAGGTTCAAGAATTTCTCTTTTGTGTTTTCGTGAGTAGTCACAAGGAGATGTGTTAGAAAATAACATTAAGACTTTGAAGAGATGTTTATAAGGGAAGTGGTGATTGAGATGGATAAGGATGATGTTTATATAGAAGAGTTTTGGGAAAGGCATGGTTTTGGTGTAAAAAAAAGTTCTAAGGAGTGTTTAGTTTAGAAGGGAAAGATCAACTAGACCTAGGAAGAATAGGGTCAAAGATGGAGACAAGGAGGGGACAGGAGTATTTCGTGTTACTCCTGATGGCGGTCCCTTATTGTTATGGCGGTCCCGAATATATAAGGGGGCCGCCTAACCTTTTAGGGGGACATTTTCTGGGGTTTCAAAAATTTTCAAAAGTTTAATCCCTTTTCAGAGTGGTCAATGAGGATGATTTTTTTTTGCATTTTCATCACTTCAAGTATCACATAATATAACTAAGGAAGTGAATAAATCATGTAATATGACCAAGATAAAGCATATAGATGACTAAAATGTCTACTAAAAGTCACATAAAAAGCATGTAATTATAATTTAGACATATTATACACGTACTTAATTATCCAAGACAGAGAATAAGATAATATTACATCGTACGTATTTCTAGCAATAATTCTAGAAAAAGATTTCAATCATCATTTGAATTAACACTTGACGCTACTTCAGAAAATATGTAGGCAATTGATTCAAGATGGGAAGGATGAACCCAAGGTTTCATGGATCCCCAATATGTTTTGTATTTTAAATTACGGAGATGAGGGTTGGTTTTGATAATATGTTCATATAGACGACTTAGAATTATTCCATATGGTATTGGGGTATTTGGTTGATATTTGATATTTTCGATTATTTTAATTAGAAAGTATGCAAAGTTGAATGGAGTGCTAGTTAAGATGCAATACATCATGTGACATGATGATGCAGGAAGAAAAGGTGAGTCATTTTGATTACCAAAAGCATTTTCTTGAATGATTTCATTCCAAGATCTTAGTTCAACACGAAGTTCTTCTTTGAGAATTTTGTTTGGAAAGATGGTTTGTCCAGATATTGTTAGGGATTGAATTATTGCTTTTGGAGTTGGGATATTAGTTTTAAAGGGTGGGAAAGAGTTTAGATTCATTCTCAAAGAGTCAAGAGATGAGTCTTCGGAGTAAGAACATTGACCATGAAATGGAATAGAGAGAATTGACGCAAATGATTCAAATGAGTATCTGAAGACTCCTTTTAATGCCGAAAATTTGACAAAAGTGTTTTGATTCTTTTCATGGATTATTTCCATGGATGAGATAAATTCAAGTAGAAATCTAGGACAAATGGCTTCATGTAGGTTATATATTTTAGTGAGTTTGATGGCTTTAAACATTGTTTTGATGTTGTCGTATTTGGTTGATTCGGGTTTAACAAGACGACCTTCGTGAATAGCTCTGCATTCTAAATTTTGAATGATAGGTTTCAAGTAGTTAGGTATGTAGGAATCATTCGAAATCTTTGGGATGTATGATTTTGTGTAACGTAGTTCATCTTCGAACTCCATTTTACCTAAGAAAGATAGTCGTAATTTTTAGTAAAACCAGCTGGTGTACATAAGCAAAAGGTTCTTGAAGAACCTAACAGTACTAAGGTTAAGCAAGAAGGACATGAAGAGAGTATCAGGAAAAGACGAGGCAAAAGACTTAAGATGAAAGCAACAAAGAAGTCTAAAAGACAAAAGACTGATGCTGATCTTGAAGAGGAAGAGCAACTAAAGGCTTTTCTGAAGATAGTTCCAAATGAAGAAGGAATAATAGATTATGAAGTCCTGGAGAAGAGGTTTCTAATTATTAACTGGGAATCAAAATTCTATGATTTTGATAGACATGGAGCAGAGTGCATCTACTACAGAATCTTTAGATCTAATGGAAGTTCTAGGTGGATTAAAACCTTTTCTGAAATGGTGGCAAGGTTTGATAGTCTAGATCTTGTGGAGTTATATACTCTGGTGATGAAGAGATTTGAAACAACTACTCCAGAAGGTGTTGATCTAGTTCTTTTGGGAGATTTAAGGACAATGTTTGATGCAAATGCAGAAGATGAACTTTGGCAGAATCAAAAAAGATGGAATCTTAAGAGCTAGGATTTATATGAAAATTGTGGTGTTCATACCATGATACTAGAAGATGGTATTGAGATTCATATGCTTGCAGAGATGAAGTATCCACTCACAAAAGAAACTCTTGAGAGAATGCTTTCTTTGAGGTTAGTAGATGGGACTGCAAGTGAAGATGCTTATACTCTGCTTAGATTTATTCAAAAGCAGATTGATGAGTATGGAAGCCATGATGGAGGAGAGAAGGATCTTTAAGTGTTGGTGACAGTTTACTCAAAACTATATGGTTATCAATGCACCATGTTATTGCAATCAAGCATTGGCTATTCCAGAGCAAACGGCTACTGGTAAGAAATATCAAATCCATTTATGGCTGGTAGTTTGCCAAAAACTACCAAGCCAACTTAGTTGGTGTAGTTGTGTTGTTGTGTTGCTGAGATGCTGAGATGGTGACCAAAGACTGGAAGCTAAAGAATTTCAAGTTTACTAAGCAATAAAATAGTTTAAGAAAAAAGCAGATTAAAGAGTAGCAGTGTGTTTGGGTACATCCTCCTAGTGTTCAAGAAGCTCAAACTGAAGAAACATAAAGGTTAACAAGTGAACATCATGTTTAGGGGAGGATTGTTAGGTTTCAGAAGTTCCTACAACTTAGTGCTGCTACTTATACAAGTTACTACTGCCAGTTCTACTTAGTGCTGCTGATGAAGAATGCCATAGATTCAAAAAAATAGACTAAGTAGTTAGTACTGTTAGTTATAAATAGTTAGTACTGCCAGTACATTGTTAGTACTGCCAGTATAGTTAGTGCTGTTAGTAGTAAGTTAGTACTGTTAGGAGATATGCATGAGTAATTATAGGAATAGATATGCATTATCTCTTCACACGTTTTGTAAGCCCATTAGGGTTTTCCTTGGTGTATAAAAGGAACCCTACGACATTAGTTAGATATAAGTTTTCATATACAAGTTTCAAAAATATATAGTTAGTAATCTGTAACCTAGCAGATTAATAGTAATCAAAGTTCTGTTTTATTCATTGTTCTTCTTAGCAATATAAGTTAGTTTCCGCATAACTTATATTGTTCATAGTCATTGTTTCTCTTGTAGTTAGTTTGGATCTATCCAGATTAGCTACCACTATTAACAGGCTAGAAAGATCTATTCAGGTTGGGATCAACAAGCGGTTTGTTTCTTCGAGAACCAAGATGTCAAACAACATGCCACAAACGTACAAATACCGCTAGTGCTCTTTCGGTCCACATAATCTCTCGCATGATCAGAGTCAGCATATACTACGGTTTCTATGCTGGTCCCCTTAGGATACCATAATCCTAAGTGCGTAGTGCCTTTAATGTATCAGAAGATACTTTTAACCGCTTCAAGATGAGAGGTTTTGGGAGCCTCTTGAAAGTGGGCACAAAGGCAGACACTAAACATGATATCGGGCCTACTTGCCGTTAGGTATAATAAACTACCTATCATACCTCGATACTTGGTACTATCTACCGACTCACACTCTTCATCATTCATGAGTTTAGTATCGGAGGACATAGGGGGTTTTATTGGTTTAGAATCTTCTAGACTAAATTTCTTAAGCATTTCTTTAATATACTTAGATTGATTAAAGAATATTCCGTCTTCCATTTGTTAAATATGTAATCCAAGGAAGAATTTAAGTTCACCCATCATGCTCATCTCGAACTCGTCATGCATGATTTTGGGAAATTCATCACACATGTCTTGACAAGTCAAACCAAATATAATGTCATCAGCATATATTTGAACGATGATGAGATTTGAACTTTTTTTCTTAGTAAAAAGAGTGTTATCTACCATTCCTATTTTATATTCATGTTTAATAAGGAAAGCTTTTAATCTATCATACCAAGCTTTGGGTGCTTATTTAAGACCATATAAAGCTTCTTTTAATTTATAAACATGATCCAGTTTTTCAAAATCAATGAATCCTGGAAGTTGTGCCATGTATACCTCCTCATTGATAAAACTGTTCAGGAATGCACTTTTTACATCCATTTGGAATAGTTAAAATCTAAGGCACAAGCATAAGCTAATAATATTCTAATGGACTCAAGTCTAGCAACCAGGGCATAAGTTTCATCATAATCGATGCCCTCTTGTTGGTTGTAGCCTTGAGCAACTAACCTTGCCTTATTTCGAGAAACAATACCGTTCTCGTCTAACTTATTCCTAAACACCCACTTAGTTCCTATAATTGTCATATGCTTAGGTTGTGGAACTAACTCCCAAACGTCGTTAGTAATGAATTGATTTAATTCTTCTTGCATGGCGACTATCCAACTTTCATCTCCTAAGGCTTCATTCACATTCTTAGGTTCTATAGTTGATATAAACAGTAGAATTTACTTTGGTTCTGGGCTTATGATCTAAGGGTTCTTTGGTTAGGGTTTCCTATAAGATTTTCTAGGGGATGGTTCCTAGATTCCTTAATATTGACTATTTCGTCAATCTCTAATGTTTCATCCTCAATAACATTTTCTAGGTTTTTCTTTTCGGTGACCTAATAGCTTCTTCTTCATCTAAGTCATCATCCACCAAGGGTGATGTCCTTAGAGGGTGGAAAGAGTTTTCATCGAATGTGTACGTTGAGTGATTCTTCGATTCTCTAGTGTGTTTATTAAAGAATGATACAGGCTTTACAATTTTGCGAGTATCCTAAAAAGTTACACCTCGTAATGACTTTTGGGTCAAACATGGTAAGGTAGGACTTTGGTGTTTTAAAATGAAGCACTTGCTTCAAACACTCTAAAATAGTCAGAGTAGGTTTTCTATCCATCTTAAGAATTTCAAAAGGTTGTTTTTGCCTAGGATGGATCTAATTAAGATTCGGTTGAGAATGTAGTGAAGTATCTACGGCGTACACCGAAAACTTTTGTGGTAACGATTGCTCGTTCAACATGGTTCTACTCATTTCCTTAAGTGTCCTATTTCCTTCAACTACGCATTTGATTAGTAGTGTGTGGAAGCCGAGAATTTATGAGTAATACCATTGGCAATTGCAAAACTCACCAATTGGCACTTCAATATCAAATTCTCTATCATGTCGGTTCTTATTGTAACACTAATTAGCATCCTTAATTTGTTTTGATTTTTCTTACTAATATATCGAATTGATCAAAAGTTTGTTTTTTATGTTTTTTTTTCGTTATATCCTTAAGAAATCTAGTCCAAGTGTAGTCATCTACTATGACTAAGGTGTAGCGGGTTCCTCCGTAACTCCGTACGGCGGATGGACAAAACAGATCCATGTGGAGAAGTTCTAAGCATCTAGTCGTTGAGACTATGTTCTTAGCTTTGTGACTAACGTGAGCTTGTTTTCTAATTTTGCAAGCATCACAAAAATGTTGATCAAACTTAAGCTTAGGTAAGTTTCTAACTAGTTCCTTAGATGCTAACGATCGAATGAGACGCGTATTAGCGTGACCTAATCTCCTATGCCACAATGTGGAGTTTTCATTAATCGTTGCAAGATATATTTTGTCTTTTGGCTTATTTCCTAATTTCATCACATACAAGCCTTTCTTCCTAATACCTCTACCTATGACTTTACCGTCCTTAGTGATTTCACTATCATGTTTAAAAAAAAGTTACTCTACACTTATTATCACATATTTGTCCTATACTTAGCAAGTTAAATCCTAAATTATCAACATGTTCTACATTATCTATTTTGAGAGAGTCATTAGAAAATCGTACAATTGCCAAATATGTTCCCGCGAAGATTACTACTAAAATGACGCTACTCCATTGTATTCCTTGTAAGAGGGGAAGAGCTTTTCAATTGCCCGTCATGTGTTGGAGCATCACTATCCTTGATCCATCCATCGGCTCCAAGTCGAACTCCAAGGCATATCTATTTATATAAGACAATAACTCTTACATTTGGTCCCCAATATCTCATGGGTCCAAAGTTGTTAGTGCCAAACATCCCTTGCATTTGATGCAATTGGTTGGGATGTGAAACGGAAGACACATTTCCCCATGTATGGTAACTTTGACGTGGAAAGATATTTTCCAAACTACCGAAATCCTAGGTTGGTTATTGTCGGACCAACATGACTTATATGGTTGCGGTGTTTTTAGACGAGAATAATTATTATTGACTCTTCTAGTGAGGTGGAGTTTTGACTAAAATTGGTTCACTTTTGAAAATCACAACTGCTGGGCTTTGTCAATGGTTTATAAAAATGTTTGACTTCATTGTCACTAGCCACATGAATTTTGACTTTGTTTACAATTATGTGTTTTGGTCTAGGACCCAAAATAGATTTTTGAAAAGGCACACTTTTCTCAGAACCAGGCATTACTGGTGGCGGTTCCATATTTATTTTGGGGGCCGCCTGAACATTAAGAGGGCCGCCCATAATTATGGGACTTCCATTAGAACATGCTTTTTTCTGAGCTTTTACAAATTTTATTTCCTTAGTTCCACTAGATGATGCTTCAAAATGATTTAAACCCAAAACTCATTTATATCAACTTAGGGTTTTTTCTAATATTTAACATTTCATTCAAGCAAATGTGTACTCTTTTCAAATTTTGTTTAATCTAGAGATTTCTCTTTGAGCGATTTAGATTTTTATACTTAGCAAGTTAAATCCTAAATTATCAACATGTTCTACATTATCTATTTTGAGAGAGTCATTAGAAATCGTACCTTTGCCAATAATGTTACCGCAAAGATTACTACCAAAAATGATGTTACCTCCATTGTATGCCTTGTAAGTGGAGAACAGCTTTTCATTGCCCGTCATGTGTTTGGAGCATCCACTATCCTTGATCCATTCGTCGGGCTCCAACTCGACTCCAAGGCATATCTCATTTGGGGCTTGAGCGACAAGACATGTCTCGTCTTGGATCTTTTCATCATCTTCTTCACCGCTATCGCTCCAAGAACCTCCAACAAATGCTCTTTGGTTCTTGTCTCTCGGTGGCTTTGGACATTCTCCAATAAGATGATTTGGATCTTCGCATCTAAAGCACTTCCTTTCACTTTTGTCATTTTTGTCGTCTCGGCTTCTTTGAAAGGTCTTTTTGTTGTTCTAAGTGTGTCTCACGAATCTACCTCTTCTCTTAAAGAACTTCTTGAAGTATCTTACCGCCATGGCGTACTCTTTGTCTTCATTCCCGAAAGTTGAGTACTCTTCATCACTAGATTCTTTCTTAGCCTTTAAAGCAAGAGATTTCCTTTCAACTTTTGCTTTGACTATTTCATAATCTTTCTTGATGATCATCTCATGGACTTTGAGGTTTCCAATGAGCTCATCAAGAGATAGTGATGTTAAGTCTTTCGACTCTTCAATCGCCGTGACCTTTGCTCTCCATTTAGGATGTAGAGCCCTAAGAAACTTCCTTACGTAGTTCTTACTAGAATAACCTTCATCAAGAGCTTTAAGACTAGTAATAATAGTATTAAATCTAGCAAAAGCACTATCTATAGATTCGTCTTCGGAAATGACGAATTGTTCATATTGTTGAACCAAAAGGTCGATCTTATTATCTTTGACTTGGCTATTACCTTGATGGGTGATTAACAAAGTTTTCCAAATTTATTTTGCCGTATTACACATGAAAATTCGTTCATATTCTTTTCTAGGCAAAGCATTGTAAATAACCATTTTGGCTTCATTATTTTTTGCAAGCCTTCTTTTAAGATCATCAGTTTGTTTTTCAAAAGGGACAACCTCATTGAGTTTGGTTTCCGGATTTTGAATAATGGGTTGAAAATCACCATTGGTAATAACATGCCAAAGATCTAGATCTTTTGATTTAACATATGTCTCGAATCTATTTTTCCAATAAATAAAACTATCACTTTCAAAAAGTGGTGGTCTTTGCATAGATTGCCCTTCTAGATATTTGTCAGAATCTATAGATCGATCCAAGCTTTAAAATATAATATATTTTAAAAATCTTGAGTGACCTTGGCTCTGATACCAATTGTAGGAAACTAGAAGGGAGGTTGAATAGTTTACTGGTTAATTTGACCGTTTTAAAACTTTGCTTATAAAATGCTTTGATTCGAGTTGTATGACAATCAATCAACAATATGAATCACAACTAAACTATCTAATATAATGAACTAAGTAAACAATAACAATATAGAGAGATAAAGAAAGAAACGATCAAACCAAGACACCAAGATTTATAGTGGTTCGGCTACGAAGCACCTCTTCGTTCCTACTTCACTCCCCGAGTACTCCACTCGATATTTTACTATGTCAACAAGCTCCCTTTAGGCGGAGAAAACCGTTTACACGTTGCTTACTTTATTTTCCGACACTAAGCTAGATGTCGAGTCCTAATCTAAGCTAGAACTAATCTAAGACTTCACTAAGTCTTTACACACTCATAAGATATATACTCTTGGATTGACACACAATCCAAATCACAAATACATAATTTACACAATTAGATCTACACACAATCCAATTTACACAACAACACAAAGTTAATATAACAAAGACTTATGATCTTGAGGAGGAATAAGGAGATCACTTAATAACAATTCGAATGTAGAAGACTACGATTGTTCTTCTCTTGTACTTGATTAGAAGAAGAAGGGGGAAGAAAGAATTAATCACTTGAAACAAGATCAAGGTATGTTAGTGATTAAGATATGTGTTTTAGAAAGAAAGAAAGAAGAGAGAAAAGTAGATCTAAGAAAATTCATGGCAAGAGATTCTGTTTTTCAGATGGGGTGGCCTAGTATTTATAGGAGACAAAAAGAGCCGTTGTGCTGGCGGCGGTCCCAAATATATTAAGGGGCTGCCAGGCCTATAAGGGGGTCGTCGTAGACTACACTCCTCTTTTTGTCTTTTTGTGGGGAAGGTGTTATCTGTTTTAGAACCTTCCATTTTGGGGGGGAAATCTGATTTCAAATTTATTATTTTAATAATACATTTCTTTTATAAATAAATATTTTGTTTTTATATTTTTATAAAAACACTTTTGTAGAACTGTAAGGTTTAAGAAAAATATTTTCTTAATCACTAATCATGTTTAATGATTTGTTTATCCATACCTTAAGTGATTAATCTTAGAAATAGAATTTTACGGTTAGTAATTTATAAACGTTTATTTTTATCGTAAACGTTTTTACATTTTGTTATTATCAAAACATCGAGAGGTCGGAAAATATAAATAATGTTTAGACATTATTTGTATTAACAAAGTTAAATATGTTATTAGTACATTATTGGATGAAGCACTGTCATGGTGGAACTTTGTAGCTCAACCTATCGGCATTGAGAATGCCTACAAAATTCCTTAGGTTGAACTGAAAAAGATAATGATTAAACAGTACTATCCTTGCAGTGAAGTACAAAAATTGGATGTCGAACTCTGGAATCATATGGTTAAGGGAGTGGATATAACAACTTACAATCGCCGATTTCAAGAATTGGCGATACTATGTCCTATAACAACTCGCAATTTTCATCAATGTAAATATCCATCTATTAAATTAGATGCAATGTAATATCTATCTATTATAAATATATCACCTTCTTACAGGGAAGATTTTTGCTTTATCTAATTATGCAACGTAACTTGCATCTCTAAAGTAAACGAGCTCACGCAACCTCTATCAATGCCATCTATATCTATGTTTATATCATGTAAACATCCTAATATGTCAAGTCTATATCCTAATATCATTTTTACCAAGTACATTATCCATTTAACATACTTTTCAAAATGTTATATCAAAACAAGCATTAAACGATAACATTTGCATCAAAACCCTAATTATATGTAATGTATACATATAAAAATTAATGCAAACCTTCAAGCATGTGTAAAAGTGTACAATGCATAATATTTTAATTATATTTTCCCTCCAAATCAATGTACAAGTCTTAAAC
Organism: Tanacetum coccineum; assembly: GCA_026074375.1. Taxonomy (NCBI): domain Eukaryota; kingdom Viridiplantae; phylum Streptophyta; class Magnoliopsida; order Asterales; family Asteraceae; genus Tanacetum; species Tanacetum coccineum. Next base: position 44,461 of record BQNB010018580.1, read on the forward strand.
ACACAATGTACAAGCTAATCATGCCTAAAAACCTAATTAGGTCAT
>BQNB010018580.1:48605-68088 GCA_026074375.1 Tanacetum coccineum
CCATTTTCTTTGTAAACTCCATAATTTGAATGGATGTCCAAGGTCTTTGATTCGATGTTAAAACTAACCTTTAAAATATATAAATAAATATATAATACTTATAAATATATAATAAGGATAATTATCAAGAAAATCAATGAAACCGGAAGTAGTATATGATATTCCCGGGTCGTTTATCCCCAACGAAGAGTGAATTGGAAAGTCGAGAGTCGGATTGACATTTGATGATTGAATGGAAGAGATTTGACTTGGATTTCTAAATCTACGGGAAAAATAATGCAATCTATACTAGAAGAGAGAAAGGCACACAAAATTATATTAAAAACGTAAACGGAAATCTAAAAACGACACTCAAAAACCCTAAATTCTAAGAAATTAACCTAAAATGATTTTTTCACTTTTAATAGGCTCTAATTAACTAAAAAGTAAGATTAAAGAAAACTAGAACGAAAACGGAGTTAAATTGAGCTAGAAAATACGAAAAACGTGAACGGGAACGAATCCCGTTCTTTAAAAAATGAAATTTTGCAAAAATGACCCTACGTAAGTAAAACTATTTTTCCTAGATGCAAAATGATAAAAGAAAATTTTCTAAAAAAGAATTATATTTTTTTTATTTTTATTTTATTTATTATGAATGAAAAACTGATTTTAAAAGTAAAATAAAAACAATTAAAGAAAAAAAAAATAAAAAATACTAAACAATTTATAAAATTCTGACAAATTACATAACAAGAAGCTATAAGAGTGAAGAAAGCAAGAAAAATAAGAAATGGGTTGAAACGGGCTTATCAAAAAAGTCAGATAAATAAGCCGCAAAACGGCTTATGTGGCTTATTGGGCTAAAAGCCCTATAATAAATAATGATTAGTGCAAAAACAACTACCGGATTGAGCTATTTAGCATACCGAATAGAGTGTGTATAAAAACGTTGGTTGTATTGGTTTGAGGTCCCAATATTCGAGCCCGCACACATGGGTCTTCCCCTAATCCCAGACGTTTTTGTTTTTCCAATTTTTTTAAGAAAGAACTATTTAGATAATATGAAAATAAGTCAACTTTAAAAAAACAAACATTTTATATAACTAACAAATAAGCACAAAAAAGCTGAAAAGTCTTGACAGAAAAGCATAATTAATACTAAGACATATTAACCTAACTGTTGGACATTTAAACATCCTAACAAGCTAATTAAAATGAGAAAGATAGCTAAACAAAAACCCCCTCAACCTAAGTAAGCAAAAATGAAGACCCAAAAAACACAAAGGAATAAGCCAAATAAGCCACAAAAGGCAAATAAGTCAAAATGCAAAAACTGTTTAAGCTATCTAGGCAAAATTAATCACTTATGGAAAATGCAAATATAAGCAAAATCATATTATCTAACCTAAGCCTAAACACCAAATGCAGTTTATGAAATAAAATCAAGGAAATGAACAAGCAAGAAAGCCAGAAAGTCAAAATAAGCTATAAGCCACAAATTCGGTGTAGGGCAGCCTAGGGGACAAGGTTTGGGCTTAATTTTTAAGCACAAACAGATCCTTATGGGCATGATGCTCATATGAGCTTAAAGACTATCTTAAGGACTACTAAATTCAGTAAAGCAAACAGAATTTGAAAATTAAATAAGCCAGGAAAAAGTACTGTGAAAAGAGATGGTCACACAGCAAGCTTGGTTTTGGTTATCTTAAAGAAAAACAAGGGGCAACAGCAGACCACAAAATAAGCTAGAAAAATAAGTTGGAAGTGAAAAATAAGTAAAAACAGATTGAGTTTGACTCAAAAGGAGCTTGTGCTTAAAATTTTGGATCCTAAAAACAATTTATACTATCTGAAATTTGGAAATGAAAGAAGGCAGTTTTAAGTTAAAAGACACTTAAGAAAACGATGACAGATTTTGAAAACAAACAAGTAAACTAAAAGGACACTTTATCTACTGTATTAGACACTAAAGAGGACATAAAAACACTACTCAAAGGCTGTTTAAAAAAAACTTAAGCTAATAAGCTCTTGTGAAACTGTTGTCACCAAAGTTTCAAAGAGCCTTTTAGAAAAACCTCAAAAACAACTTTTAAAACTTATAAACCTTGAAAATCATATTGTTAACAATTAAAAATGCTTGTTTAAAGTTACCAAGTGACCAAATGGTTTAAAAACACAAAATGACCTGTTTGACTTGTTATGCCAAACACCCCTTAAACTTTTAAATAGTCTTTTTTAGGTTGATTTAAAAAGATTTAAGCTATAGTTTTGGAAAAACAGATGAACATATAAGCATATAAAGCATTAATAAGCAATTATCAACAGAAAATAAGCACTTAAATAAGCTAAAAGGCAATAAGCAGTTTATAAGCAAATAATGACAGTTTTGCATAAAAACTCAAATGAAAGACATAAAAGCAATAAAAAAAGCATTCATAAGCATAGATAAACATAAAGAAGTAGGAAATAAGCATAAATAAGCTAATGAACAGTGAAAATAAGCCAGAAATAGAAAATGGAAGACTTACAAGCCCCTTGCGCCAACAGGATAAATTAAGCAATCTACAAGCTCTAGCTTGTCAAAAAGACAAGCTAGTAGGTCCATAAGCACTTCCATTGTTTGCTTATCTTCTATAAAAGCTAAAGTGATTTGAGGGAGATTTTTGTTTTGGTTTTTATAAAAAAAAATCTTAAGTTTCTTTAGAGTTTTCTTAAAACGGATTAATAAAATGCTTAAGTGAGAGCTTAAAAGAGCTTTTGAAAAACTTTTGGTAACTTTTTAACACAATATTAAGGTAAACAAAATTTAAGCTAATACTGAAATTGCATTAATTAAAAACAGGTTATAAGATTTTTAAAAGAACAATCTAACTATTACACTAGGTTAAAAACTACTACTTAAAACTCAAAAACTACTTGCCAACTCGCTTACACATGACCCTATTTATATGAACGACTATGTCTTGGCTTCTTTGGTCTTTTGTCCTCTTCCCATTGTTTTTCTTTGCTGAGACAGAAACTAGGGTGTGTTTGTTGTGTGAGATGAAAGCACCATAGCCAATCTTGGCCTTTAATTTTCCTTGGTGCCCAAGTAGAGTGATCAAGACCCTTGATTTTTGTTGTCTAATGAGGTTCTTAGGGATTGCCAAGGTGGCAAGAGGCCATGTGGGGGGGAGGGTTTTAATAAGTTTTTGGCTAGGGGTGAACAGTAAACGAGGAGGAGGGGACAGGGAAGGGTAAACAGTGGAGATGGGGATGGGTTGGTTTATGGCGGGAAATGAGGTTTTTGGTTTACAGGTATGAGTTTGGTGGTTAGGCAGAACAAGCCCCTCATGATTTATAAGTTTTTTTCATGTATGGTCCATGTGGTGATAAATGTTTAAGGGATTTGGCAAAACAAGCCCCTAAACGTGTATAAGGGTGTTGCAAATGGTTTGGCCCCTCGCAGTTGTTGTATAATCGTGTTTTGCAAAAATGAGTCCTATTGTTATATAACTTTAGGGGTTGCAGTTTGTGGTGTGGCCCCTAAAGTTATATTATCCCTAATTGCAACATTAAGTTCTATGTATTGTTTTCTAAAAAACAACCTTTAAGGGTTTGGCAAATGTTGGTCCCTAACGTTGTATTTTTCTTTGACTTGATGACCTATCTTTGGCTTTGAACTTTTGGTGGGGTTTGACTTTTTGTAGACTTTTTGACTTATAGACTTTTGGCCATTGATATTGACTTTTCTATCATGCATTTTTCCCCTTTCCGAGCTCGGTTTTTTTTGTCCGTTTTTTTTTGCTTGATTTTTCGTCCTTTTGTCGGATATCTGTTTCCTGCACAATATAAATGAAAACATACAAATACAAAATATTTTTGGTACGTTTTTTGGTCAATTAAGTCCTGTTTTAATGGAAAAGGGTATGTGTAATTAAGCACATACCAAAATCCCCCATACTAAGACATTGTCGTGTCCTCACGCAATGCTATGAAGTAAGCACTTAGAAAACTAAGAATCTCGATCCCCCTCGACTAATAACCTCGAAAAGTAGCTAAGTGTTCGTCAAGGGGAATTTAAAGACTCATAAGTTTTGAAAAGCCCCGTCTTTACCATATACTCTTATTCCTACACATATTTTTGTATTTTTCATTTTTTCTCATTTTTTTGTACTTTTCATATTTAGCAACTAACTAGAACGTTTGACTTTCGTTATTTTATAATTTTTAGAGATCATAGAACAAGATACATTTCGATCCGAGAATGCCCCGAAAAGGATAAATTCATCGTCCCCGACTTTTCACTTGCTCCAAACCAACCTTAAAACGAAATCACAGTTAAATATCAGTTAAGATGCCAACACTACTCATATTTGCAACTTGTGAACTTTTCACTCCCGACAATTATTATATCTTAGGTGTATGTGCTATTTTGAATTTCAACTTTGGATCAATGTTTTGCAAAATTCTATGTTTCACGTTCCACCCGAGAATAATGAGTTTGAAGGCGAGATCATCCCATGTAGCGACTTTCGTCTCGGCACATCCCAACCTTGCGGTTAAGTGACCAGGCTTTTGACACCCCACAGAGACTAGTATCGGGACTCACGGACCTTAGGTTTCAAAAACTCTTAGGTTTCCCGTATACACATAGCTTATAAAATAGAATAGTCAAAGTTCAAAAGCATATTTAAATTTAACAAAAAGAAATCTATTTATTAATTCACACTTAATATTAAACATCGATGCAATTGTAACCCTCGACCTTTTAGAAGGCTGCAACATCGGTTGTGAGCCGGCAAGATGCAGCAAACTTTTATCAGTCTCGGATTTTTATCCTTACTATGGGCTTTCTTTAGAAGGCTGTAACATCGGTTATGAGCCGGCAAGATACAGCAAACTTTTATCGGTCTCGGATTATTACTTATCATATTTTTTCATTTTTCATCATCATTTTTTTTATATAGAGAAGACTTCCTTTTGAAAAATTCAAGTATAAATTTAAACTAAGGCTAAAGTTTTTTGCTATATACTACATAAAAATTATTGATTTAAGTTTAATCTCCAAAAATAGCACGTATATTAATCAGGTTAAGAGCTTATGGGGGGAAAAGCTACAAATTACATACATGAGCTCTTAAGATTTCCAAATAATCCTTGTTTAGCATCCAACTCACACTTAACTCTATCATTTTTCGTTCTTTGCTAAGATTTGCGAACGCTTAGTCTAAATGTTAAGGAACAAGCTAGAGCTCAACACGCTCGATCGGGTCAAAATTTATTCTTATTCTACCCAGCAGGAAAGTCAAAATTATGACAAAACACTTATTATGTTTTTGAAAATTTTTAAAATTTTTCATTTTTTTGAAATTTGGGTGGTAAAAACGGGATTACGCGAAAACAACAGCTGCAGGCATAATCAAATCAAAGATCCCCCCATACTAGAATGAAACATTGTCCTCAATGTTTTATGAAGGGTTTCTACGAAAATCCTAAGCTGTTTATGAGGTATGCTTAAAGATAAATGTTAGTCGATTAGATTAGGATATCAGATTCCCAAAATGAAGCTGAGGACTTGAAGCTCTTATGATCGAAGGACAAAAACCGCGAGCACGAGAGGCTTCAAAAATCTGGGACAATCTTGGACAATCACAAAAACACAAGCAAACGAGAAAGGAAAGAGGCGAGCCTCTCACAACAAAAAACACTTATTCATTACTACATAATATAACTACGGATAAGCATGGGATGCCTCCCACAAAGCGCTTGTTTAGGGTCACTAAACTTAACCCAATCCCCGTATTCATTTGTCCTTGGGGAAGGTTTGGAGATCCGGGACAACCAATTTTGGTACGTCCCCTCTAAAGTAGTGCTTAATTCGATGACCGTTCACCTTAAAGTTTGGCCCGGAGTTTTGTGATAACTCAACGGTGCCATATGGAAAAACATAGGCAATGGTGAATGGTCCGGACCAACGGGATTTCAGCTTGCCCGAGGAAATCTTCAATCTAGAATTAAAGATGAGGACTTGATCACCGACGTTAAAAACGCGGTTTTTTATCTTGGCGTCATGGATCCTCTTAGTTTTCTCCTTGTAAATCAAAGAATTCTCATAGGCATGATCACGAAGTTCATTTAATTCATTGAATTGAACTTTGCGGTGATCACCCAGGGTCGAAAGGTCAAAGTTAGTATGCTTCAAGGCCCAGTAGGCTTTGTGCTCGAGCTCGATGGGTAGATGATACGCCTTTCCATACACGAGCTTGTAAGGAGTACACCCGATGGGTGTTTTGTAAGCTGTGTGGAAGGCCCAGAGAGCGTCATCTAATTTGTTTGACCAAGAGGCACGGTTCTCGCCCACTGTCCTTTCAAGAATTCATTTCAAGCCACGATTGGATACCTCAACTTGCCCACTTATTTATGGGTGATACACAGTGGAGAGACGATGAGTGACTCCGTATTTAAGCATGACCTTTGCAAACTGGTCATTGCAAAAATGGGTTTCGCGATCACTTATGATAGCACGAGGGGCACCGAATCGGGCGAAGAGAGATTTAAGAAATTTGCAAACAACTCGGGCGTCGTTGGTGGGGAGCGCTTTCGCTTCAACCCATTTTGACAAGTAGTCGACCGCCACGAGTATATATTTGTTCCCTCGTGAAGATGGGAATGGCCCCATGAAATCAATGCCCCAAACGTCAAAGATTTCACAAACTTGGATGGAATTTTGAGGCATCTCATCCCTTTGTGAAATTTTTCCCTGACGTTGGCACGAGTCGTAATTTTTAACCAACTCGTGTGCATCTTTGTAAATAGTGGGCCAAAAGAAACCGGCATCAAAGACCTTTTTGGCGGTGAGATTTGCACCATGATGTCCCCCGGTGGGTCCATTGTGGCAAGCTTCGAGGATGTCGAGAGCTTCTTTGCCGTGCACACACCGCCGGATCACTTGATCCGCACATATTTTGAACAAGAAGGGGTCGTCCCAAAAGTAATGTTTAACATCTTTGAAAAACTTGTTTTTCTGCTGGGATGACATTCCCTTGACAATGAAATTCCCCGCATGGTAGTTTGCGAAATCTGCAAACCATGGGGTACTATCAACACGAAGAGCAACCGATCCAAGAGTTTCGAGGGGAAATGTTTCCGTGATTTCCTTGTTCTCGAATTTATCTTGATGAGGGTTCTCAAGTCTGGAAAGATGATCGGCGGCCAGATTTTCTGCTCCTTTTTTGTCTCGGATGATAACATCGAATTCTTGGAGCAAAAGGATCCACCGCATTAGTCTTGGCTTAGCATCCTTTTTAGTGAAGAGATACTTTATAGCAGAATGGTCAGTATACACTATGCTCTTGGACAAAACGAGATATGACCGGAACTTCTCAAAAGCGTACACTACGGCAAGCAATTCTTTTTCGGTCGTAGTGTAGTGTGCTTGAGCTTCGGTCATTGTTTTGCTGGCATAGTGAATTGGTTGGAAATGCTTGTTTTTTCGTTGCCCTAGGACTGCCCCAATTGCAAAGTCGCTTGCATCACACATGAGTTCGAAGGGCAAGTCCCAGTCGGGAGCAATCAAAATTGGAGCCTCGGTCAATTTTCTTTTAAGTGTATTAAAGGATTCGATACACTCTTTTGAAAAGAAAAATGGAGTCTCTTTTTCGAGCAAGTGGGTCATTGGACGGGCTATTTTTGAGAAGTCTTGTATGAAACGTCGGTAAAAACCGGCATGCCCAAGAAAACTACGGACACCTTTCACAGTAGTCGGGTGAGGGAGCTTGGCGATAACGTCAACTTTAGCTCGGTCGACCTCAATTCCCGACTTAGAGATTTTGTGTCCAAGAACAATGTCTTCTTTGACCATGAAATGACTTTTTTCCCAATTTAGACAAAGATTGGTATCTTCGCACCTTTTTAACATTTTGTCCAAATAGGATAGGCATGTAGAGAAGAAGTCCTTGAAGATGAAAAGTCATCATAAACACTTCCATTGTTTTTTTCAATCATGTTCATGGAAGATTGCATAAAGAACCCCCCACACCCCTCCCCCCCCCCCCCCCTCCCCCCCCTCCCGGAAACGTGCCAGGTGCATTGCATAGCCCAAAAGGCATGCAGCGATAGGCAAACGTTCCGTATGGGCAAGTAAATATTGTTTTTTCTTGGTCCTTCGTGGTCTTGGAATTTGAAAAAATAAACCGAGAAGCCATCGAGGAAAACAATAGTATGATTTCCCGCGGAGTCTTTCGAGCATTTGATCCTGAAGGGGAAGGTGGTAAATGGTCCTTTCGGGTAGCTCATTCAATTTCTATTGTCAATGATACTCTCCACCTGTGGACCAATCGATTCGGTATTAAAAGTCATTTTCTCATTTTGGACGACAGTCATGCCACCCGTATTCGAGTACACAGTGCACCGGGTCACGCCATGGACTATCAGAGATGGGTAATTAATCGGTGTCAAGAAGTTTTTTCAACCTTTTTTTTGGAATGTTGATTTATTAATATGGATTGGAATGACATCGTGGATTTTTGAATTTACCCCCCTTTGATGCTGAACCGTCGGTTCGTAGTCCTCTTCCATGAGAATTTTGTGAGTACAAAACTCTGGGTCAATACCTTTTATATCGGAGAGTTTCCAAGCGATGGCTCGCTTGTGGGACTTTAGAACCTCGATAAGAGCGGCCTTTTCCTCTTTCTTTATATTCTTTGGCAATTATGCACGCGCAAACTTGTCGTTCACTTCCAAAAATTGCATTTCTAAATGGAGGTGCAAAGTCCTTGAGTTCAACCTTAGGGGGCTTATTAACTGAAGATTTTTCATTGTTTGCTTCACAAATTTTAAGATCTTTTGGAATTTCTGGAAAATAATTTCCTTGATTGGGAAGGGGTTGTGATGGATCACTATTAAGAATTGCTTCAAGGAGAAGAATGTCCCCATCAGGGTCATAATATGTTGGATCAATTTCCGGTGAAGTTGAATCATCCTCTATAGCAAGAAAAGAGTCGGCTTCTTTGAAAAGGAGAAAATCACTGTCCCCGAATGGAGTTAAATTCAGAGATGAAGTAGAAACGATTAGATCATAGTAAGGAGTGGGATTGCCACTCGAGATCACATTAGAGAAACTAGGAACTTCTTGAGAGTATTCTTCACAAGCCATATCAATGACGTCAATTCGGTTTACCGTCATATGATTGTAATTGGCCGTGTATCTCGAAGTTTGGTCCAGATTAAATGTGATGGCCTATCTGCCAATACGAAGGGTTATTTCACCTTTATATACATCTATCAATGCATGACTGGTCTTTAAGAAACTCCTCCCGAGAATTAAAGGTACTCGGGGGTCTGGTTCAAAATCTACGACACGAAATTGTCCTAGAAATTGGAAACTTTCCCACCGTTTACATAGGACTCTTCGGCGATACGAACGGTTTAGAAATTTGAACGATCCGCGAGTTTAGTGTAATGCAAAGTCGGGGTTAGTTCGGAAGAGAGAGTTTTTCCATACGGGAATATGGATAAGATTAATGCTCGCCACCGAGATCAGCCAGGCGTTGCATTATTAATCTCAGAAATTCACATGGGAATAAGAAAAATCGGCCAGGGGCTCAAGTTTTTTCGGTACCTTATTTGACGGATGACTGCTGAGAATTCTAGGTTCAATGGTGTTCTTGCCATTTCACTTCAATTTTCTTTGTTTACCGATTAAGGTTTTAGAGTCGAGGCGAATTTGACATAAAGATCAAGGCATCCGTAAAAGCTACTTTCGGAATCAAAATCTCTTAAAGATTTTGTAGAATTTCTCAATTTGGTCGTTAGCTTTTTCACGGCGCCTTTCGTCATTTCTTCTTGAAGGAAATGGAATTGATGTTTTTTGGTTAGGCATCAAAGCACTAACGGGAGCATTTACGGGCTTAGAGATTGATTCATGATGGACAACAGGGACAACCGGAGGTTGGATGTCTTCGGTGCTTCCGTTATTAGTAGGAGGCATCGTGTCCTTTGTGACCTCGGTCTCACGTTCCACTACTTTAGGAGAAGAAGTAGTAGGAATCGTGGGTCCTTTGTAAGCAACACCGCTTCGGGTGGTAATACCTTTCAAGTCCTCCTTTGGGTTAGTAACGGTGTTACTTGGGAGAGTTCCTGAAGTAGAGGCGGTATTAGAAGTGACAAATTTGGAAAGCATGTCCGTGAGATTGGTCAATTGATTTTGCATGTTTTGACCTTGAGTTTGCATGTTCCTCATCACAGCATCATTAGCCTTTACGTAGGATTGAAAATTTTCCTTTGATACACCTTGAATTTGAGGAGCTGGACCTTGATAGGCGGAAGCTTGATAAGGAGGAGATTGAACAACCTGAGGTCGATAGATTTGACCTTGATTAACCAGGGGTTGGTAAGCTGAAGCTTGATTGAAATTTCCCCGGTTTTGGCTGTAACAATTCTGGTTGTTTCCTTGATTGTTTTGAACGGGTGGAAAACCAGGAGGTCAAATTTGATTAGCAATCGGGGTTCGATAACCGGTATTTCCTTGGTTGTAGTTAGCTGCGATGGCTTGAGAGACATACTCTTAAATATTGTCACGATAACCGTCGCCATTGCTGGCAGGACAATTTTGGTACGAATGAGTACCACCACAAGTAACACAACTTTCCTTAACCGCTTTTAAGGATGGGTAGGGGAGATTGGATTTTTATATCAAGTAAGTAAGGCTTTTTCAAACCCCATATCTTTCAGCTCAGGCAACTCGGAATAAATACTGAGGGTAGAAGTGCTCGAAATCACTTTTGCGACAACGTTTGTTACGGTTGATATTATGAAAACTTTGGTTTGCTTTTTATGATCTCAGCAAAATCACGAGGCATTTTTATTCAAGAAATTACCATCCCGCGGCGGAATTTAACGAATCTTGATCATTAGAGTTCAAGGAATTGTAGAATGTATCGAGTTGATGCAACTCAGAAAATCCATGATGTAGACATGCCCGAAGAAGATCGTTGAATCAGTCCTATGCTTTATAAAACGTCTCATCAAATCTTTGTTGAAATCTCATGATTTTATTTCGAAGATTTATTGTTTTAGAAGGAGGGAAAAATTTGTTAATGAATTTTGAAACAAGATCATCCAATGTTTGAATCGATCGAGGGGGTTCTTTCTCAAGCCAAATCTGGGCTGCCCCTTCGAGGGAAAATGGGAAAAGCATAAGCTTTAACGACGTACTGGGACGTTCGGAACTTCACATAGAAGTGGATCTTGTTGAAAATTATCGGATGTGGCATGGGGTCTTCTTTGTCATGTCGAAAAAATGGCTTGTTTTTGAACGAGGGTGAAGCAAACCGTTGCTAAGCTCAAAGTTTGTCCGCTGGTGTTTCAGGCAAAAACGATGGCTTCCTCGTAAACCCTCGGTGGGTGCTTCGAGCAATTGAGCCATAGTACGATTATCGTCCATCGTAACTACAGGAGGAGCTGGATTTTCAATTAGTTCTTCAAGCTTAAATGGTTCAACAAAAGCCGGTGGGGCTTGTTGTTGTTGTCGGTTTAGATTACGGGATTGAGAACGAGTGCGCATGCACTAAAATATAAAAAGAAAATTTACACTATTTTTTTTTTGTTCTTTTTGGTTTATCAAAAATGAATTCATAATTTATTTTAATAACGGAGAACGAAATAAGAACAACCTCTAAACCTTAATAATCAACTAGCTTTCTCGGTAAACTCTTCGAAAGAAAAATGCACAAATTGGAGCGGAGGAATAGGAAAGCGCGAAGCTATTAAAACTTTTCCTTTTAGGGTCGTAGTTCCATAGGAACAACCCGCCTTTTACCCTCTTCGGAGTTTGTTATATTTTAAAAGGTGAACCTGTAACCTGCAAATCGGACACAAAAGGTAAGTTTTTGATTCTTTAGTTCGGGAACTTATTATTGGATAATACTTCAGTTGAAAGTATTATATGTTGGTGTTCCTTTACCAACTTATGATTTTTATTGATAATTAAAGACAATGTTTTTATCTCTTTTTTTAGATTTTTATAATAATAAGTAAATATTCACAATCTTCAAGCACAAATAATCAAGCTTCGAAACGACAAACGCTTTCACTCCTCCCCGGCAGCGGCGCCAAAAATTGGTCATTGTCTTTTTAAACTACACCTTTATATATAATAATATATAATAGAATATATATATAATAAGGATAATCTAAAAAAATCAATAAGACCGAGAGTAGTATATGATTTTCCCGGGTCGTAGTCCCAACGAGGAGCGAATTGGAAAGTCGAAAGTTGGTTTGATATCGATGCTTGAATGGAAAAGATTTGGATTTGGTTTTTCTAATTAAAATGCAAAAACAATTAAGGAAAACCTAAAAACGAAAGCTAGAATGATTAAATCCTAAAACTATAAAAATTAAGCAACTTTTAAAAAGACAAAAAATTTTAGAACTGAAAATTAAGTAGGAAAACATGCACAAAAAGATGGCAGAATTGCTTTTTTACTCTAAGGGCTAAAAATGCTAAACTGGTAAGGCTTTTTAAGCTAAATAAGCTGATGAAAAATGAAAAGAAGCAAAAACAGCTAATCTATCCTACCTAAATAAGCAATAAGAGCAAAAATAACCTAGGTAAAACAAGCAAATAAGCCAGAAATGAGCTATAAAACTCAGCAGTACTAACTTAGAAAGTTAGTACTGCTAGTTTTAACTTAAAACTGCTAGGCTAATAAAAGGCAAATAAACACAATGAAATAAGAGATAAGCAAATAAGCTAAAACAGATATTTAACTACACCTAATAAGCACTCAGGCATAAAAATAAGCAACTAGAATAAACTAAAAGGACAGAATACTTGAAATACTAATAAAACTTCAAAATTTTACACTAAAACACAAATAAGCTCAAATAAGCTCTACACTAAAGGAAATAAGCTAAACTAGCTAAGACTACCCTAAATAGGTATACTAATCCTAAATAATAATAAAAATAAGCTAATAAGCTAAAATAAGCAAACATGCTACAACAGTACTAACTTGGAGTTAGTATTGTTAGGCAAAAAACTCAAAAGGACTTTTCTAGCTTAAAAATAAGCTAGCAAAAGGATCCTTATGGCTTAGTGGCTTATTCCACTGAGAAGCTTATCCAATAAGCTTCAAGAATCAACATTCAAAAGGGAGTTTGAAATTTAAATGAGTACTGAAAAAAAACTTTGATGAAAATGACTGTTTTCCAAAAATTTCCACACTTAGAAAAATTTCAAAACATTGCAATCTTTGAAAAACACAACTTTTGAGCTTAAACAGAACCTTATGAAGTTTTAAGCTAAAAACAGATGAAGTTTAAACTACAAAGAACTTATATTATCAATCAAAAAGCATTTGAAATAAAGCATAAGCAACAAAAAGCAAATGAAAGAGCGAATTTTTCATGATTTCAACACTTAGCAAATTTGACAGATTTTGGCAAAATGCAAACTAACAATGCAGACTTAAAACTTATGGTTTTTACTCACTTTTAACACTTGCACAAACACAAAAACATCATAAATAAACCAGATTCAAAATTCTACTCAAATAAGCTTGTGAAATAAGCTGTATGCTCTTAGACTCAACACTCAAGTTATGAAACCTATAATTAAACTTTAACAATACTCAAAAACATGTTAAAAGACCTTAAGATTGATGATCAAATTTATTAAATGGGTCAAAATGAAACTAGCAGTACTAACTATGGGTTAGTAGGGCCAAACACCCCTTTAAGTTTTCAAAGTCATCATTTTTTTACTATTTCAAGCTGATTTGAGCCTAAATTGTTAAAAACAGATTATCAAATAACAATATATGACACTTATAAGCAGACTTCAATCAATAATAAGCACTTAAATAAGCTAAATTAATCCAACAATATTAACTCATAAACTAACAATACTAACTAAGAAATTTGCACAAATCACTTTTAAACTAACAACTAAGCAAGATAAGCACTAAACATCATAATAAAGCATAAATAAGCAAATATAAGTAACAAATAATCACTAATAAGCAGTTCTACAGTAAATAAGAAAAATAGAGACTTACAACACCCTTGCTCAAAACAGGGTTAAATAAAGAGTCTACAAGCTCTAGCTTGTATAAAACAAGCTAGTGAGAGTCTATAAGCCCATCCCTTTTTGGCTTATCATCCAAATATTAAGCTGTGGTATTTTGAGGGTAATTTCTTTTTTTTAGATTTTCTTAACTGTGTATATTTCTAAGTAAATTTTTATAAAAGCAGGCTATAAATTAGCTTAAATGAGAGCTTATATGACCTTATGAAACATAAGTGAACACTTGAAAAGAGTAAGAAATTAAAACAGATTTTAAGAAACTTTAAATTTCATTAACTTAAAAACATTACAAGGAAAATTAAGAACTAAATTTGCTGGAAAACTAACTTGGTGAAAACTAAGTAAAAAAAACTAGATTTTTTTTTTGCTTACAAGACACCCTATTTATATAAAAACAACTAAGTGCTTGCCCTCTCTTCAATCTTTGTCTTCTTCTAGATGTGCTTCTTTGCTGAGGCAGATTGAGAGTGTTTTTGTTGTGTGAGTGAGATGCAAAAGTCATCTTGGCCATTCAATATGCCCTTGGAGCCCTGTCGAAATTAGTTAATCAAAACCTTAAAATACCTTGTTGCTTTTATTCGATCCAATAGAGGGGTTGGGATTTGCCAAAGTGTCATTTGTCACTTGTGAGGTGGGTGATTTTTATGAGTTTTGGCTGGGGTGTTGAACAAGTGGATCTGTGGTTTGGCAGGAAAAATAGGTTTTTGTGTGTACAACAGGGGTTAAGTTTAGGGTTAAGGCAACTTTGGTCCCTCATGTTATATAGATATATTACATTGAAAGTCCTTGTGGTTTTTATCCTTGTTTCACAACTTTGGATTTGCAAATTTTTGTCCTAAGTTGTATTTTCTTTTACTTGATTTTTGGTTTTTTATAATTTTCTTTATACTTTTATATATTAAGTGGATTTTTGTTAATACATGGTTGTTAATTGCCTCAATGAAAGTTAAAAACAACGTTGAGATAATTAAGACAATAAGAAGCAAGGTATTTAAACTTAGACTTTTTACTTAAAAACTCAGATTTATCATTAATTAAAATTTACAATTACTTGGGAATTTAAAAGTGCATAAAACTAACTGAAACTAAACTAGGTTTTAAAAAAAACTACATAGCCACAGGGCTTACAAATGCTCTATTTATACAAGACCAGGAGATTCTAGGTCTTGGATGTGTTTCTTTGTAGAGAGATCTTCAGCTGGATTTTTATGTGTGTTTGTTGTGTCGATGTGGCCATAATCACCATCTATGCAGTCCATTTTTAAGTAGTTCCAAGACTTATGATCATAACTTTGATTTATTGTCATTTTCTTTGCAGGTATGTGGATTTGGGATTGCCAAGGTGGACGATTTTTTTTGGTTAGGATACAGTAGACAAATGGCGTGTCAGAAAAGGGATTGTTGTTTTGTCTGGTTTGTGAGAGGTGGGGGGAGATGATGTATAGTGCCAAAAATGTAGGCGGGAAAAATCTGTTATACCGTTTAAGGTATAAACGGGGTGGAGTTGGGTAGATCGGTAGGAATGCCCCTAAAGTTGTATATAAGCTTTTGCAATGCTAAGTCTTTGTGTTGCATGACTTTGAGGCATAATGCAAAAACAGTCCTTGAGGGTTATGTCTATGTTTGCAAGGTTAGTCCTTTTGTTATTTAACTTTATGGTTTGGCAGAATTAGGCCCTCTAAAGTTATATTAAGGCTCTTTACACTTCAGTCTTGTAGTTATTTATCCTTGTTATACAACTTTGGGATTTGGAAAATTTGGTTCCCTGAAGTTGTATTTTCCTTTGACATGTTGAACTTCTTGGCTTTATCTTTGGTTTGACTTTGGTTCGATTTGACTTTGGTTTTCCACGCTTTTTTCCTCTTCGTGCTTGGTTTTGTCCGTTATTTTTGATTGATTTTTCGTCCTTTTCTCGGATATCCGTTTCTTGCACAAAATAAGTGAAAAACATACAAATACAATGTATTTTTTGGTACATTTTTGGTCATTTAAGTCTGATTTTAATGGCGAAAGGTATGTGTAATTAAACGCATACCAGATAACAAGACAACATCAAGTACATTAGAATCCCAACCCACATCAATTCTACAACCCTTTTTACTGTCTACAATGTTAGACACCCAATCCCACCTTCCAAAAATGTCGCTATAAACTTTATTTACAAACTTCTTTCTCAATTGAGTTTCTTACATACCAAAATACTAATATTATTACTATTAATAAGCTGCTTAAATTCATTTTGTCTTAGGGAGTCACAAATCCCTTGACATCCCATGCATCAATTTTAATCATCATTTAAAATAAAGAAGAGTTTGATGCAATCTCACCTTGCATCTAAGTAGAACTACTTCCAGCCACATTTGATGCCATATCCTGAGTAACGAACATAACACTTCCATGTGTTTCTTCAGCCACTTCATCATTCATGCATTCCATCATATTTTCATCAAAGTGCTTTTTAATCATATTATCAACTTTCTCACTAACCATGCCTTCATATTTTGCATTCATTTCTTCTGTCCAAGTGTTCCTAACTTCTTCAGTTAAAACTTGTTCAAAGAGAAAAATAGCTCAACTTCAGCCAATTGTTTTTCACCAACCTAGTCCTTGATTTTAATTAATTCATCGCTATATATTTCATCATAAACCTTAAAATAAGCTTGATTATGTGTCATCCCAGTTTCTTGCATGATCTTCTTACATGACTCATTAGCTTTTGTATTGGCAAACATAGCAACATTATTATGACCATAACTTATATCTTTTTGCAACTTTGATATCCTCCACTTTAACCCTTCAACCAAGTTAACCTTAGCCTTATCAGCACACTTATCATCATAGTACTTCCTTAGATCTTCAGACCATCTCTTCTTCTCACTTTCAGCAACCTGCATTCCCAAAACACATGCTAAATCAATCTTTCTTTTCATTTAAAGCCATTCTTCACCCCTTTCTTCTACAATTTCATCAGCTAGAACATTAAAACTATTCTTGATTTTGATCACATTATGCTTCATTGCTTATTTTTTTAGCCCATCATTGTTCTTTGAGACAGATTTCCCTTTATCATTTTTGCTTCTAATATTATCATCCACCAAAACTTGTACACCATCCACATTTTGCATCATATTCTTCATAGGTATATATCTACTATTATCACCACCATTCCCACTTCTTTGATACACTCTACCTCTCCCATTCATCCCCCCTCTACCTTTTCTATTAAAACCTCCCCTATTCCTATAATAATAACCCATACCATTACCTTGTTAAATGCCACCTCTGCTTGTACTAGCCCTATTCCTTGAAGGCCTTCTCATATCTTGCCAGTCCTTACTAGCTTTGTTACTTTCATTTACCTTAGGAACACTTTGAACGTTAGTTTTAGCCTTCTCAAAAATGTCATTTTTCAATTCTGCTGTAACTTGTAATTTCAATAAAAACGCAGCAGTTTGACCATCGGTTTTGACCCGTTATATCACATTTTCGTGACTTTGACCAAAAAGAGATTTTATGTAAAACGTCATTCCGGACAACTTTCGTGTTTCGCCGGAAGGCTGAAACGGACTTGAAAGTGTCCAAAACGTCCGTTGAAAATCGCATCAGCAAGCATATTTTAGCAAATAGCTGTCATTTTTATACATAATTTTTCTAACTTCGATCGGCCATAACTTCTTCGTTATTAGGAGTTACGGGACGTTCAAATTACCGAAACGTTCGTAAAAATATCCTCTTCCATATTTTTCAATCAAAAATCAGATTAAAAATATTTTCGGACCTCGTTTTGCGTGCCGAACTTTCTGCTCGAAAATACATTTTTAAAAACCCATCGAAACCACATTTTTGGCTTCCGACAACCTCAAAATACTATCAACTAGCCTATTTTCATCACCCAATATCATTTCTAATCTAGGCTAACGCAAGATTCAATCGGATGACATCACATGCATTTATCGAAACAATTATAAAACTAGTAAATAAACGCTTACAATGCTATATTAAGCACTTCTTTTAAACCGAAACTTCAAGAATCAAACCCGGATTCTAACTCCAAAAAATACTTGTTGCATGCTATATTTTATTGGATAGATGCGTAGGAAATGACGAGGGGATTCGGAAAATATAGATTGATCGTTGTGCATGTCACTTTTTCCGGCGACACGGCGGTTTCCGGCGGCGGCGATGGCGGTTTCCGGCGCCGGAAAACTTTTCCGGTGGTGGTCATGGTGGCCGGTTGGTGAAACACACACACTACACACTTTTGTTCTAGTAAAAATGAATGGAAATGTTATAAAATTTTGTTTTTATACTTGCCTAGTTTAGTCACTTGGCAAAAATGGTCCTCCCCTCATTTAGTCTTTATATTTTTGACACGTCTATGTTTTACTTAAATAAAAACCGACCATCACGGCTCGGGATTATTGTTTTGTAAATTTTTTTTTCTTTCGTCAAAATTTTAATTTAGTTAAAACATTTATTAAAAATGCTAAATCGTGCAAAAATAAAGTTTTTGACTCGGCTTCGGCTAAAACGCGGGAAAAGGGTCGTAAAATACTAAAACAAAATAATTTACTTCCGAAATAAAAATGAGATAATAAATTTTTAAATCGCTCAAATGAAATAAATCCGGAGCACGACTCGTGACATAGCCAAAATTAACGACTTTTGCCAAAACGGTCAAAAGATGACGAAAATGAAATAATATTCATTAATAAAATTTTGAAATTAACAGGGCGCGTCATGATGTATATGATGCCCAATACGTGTAACGCACACACGGTCTCGGTCCGACTTACAAGTCGACGAAAAAAAAATTCCTCCAAATCATTCACAATGAAACACGAATATATTTATTCGGGTAAATAAAAATTTAAAATTTTAATGCCGGCTTTCGATCATACTTAATAATAAATATTAAAATAATATTATTGACGACGGAATTCGCGATCGTCATAACGTCGAAATCTCGGGCGGTTACATAAATCTTCCTCAACATCTAGTTGCGCACAACCATTCGTATGCTCAGAAACAACTCCTCTGCCACTACAGGTGATTTGAGAGTACCATCCCCATTTTTTGCATCCATACTCGGGTCCTCAGCCTTCATACCAGTTTTTGCAGCCATTGTTTTCTGGATGAAACATAAACAATTTCAGATGAAAGCAAAGCCTTTGGTTAAATTGAATTAGATGTCTAATTTAAGCAGTGTTTATAGTAGAAGAACAAACGACAACCATTGTAGTTTATGTGTTTCTTTGAATGAAAACATTGAACGCGTACCTGGAGTGTCTTCTTTACTGCTGCTTGCTCCTTCAATGGTTGCGGGTTTGTCCAAGATGGCATCGACAGTAAAGTCATCCGATCCTTTTCTTTTGGCCTATGATGCTTAGTATTTCGGTAAGTGTCTTACGCGAGCTCGCTCCTTTGTAC
>BQNB010018581.1:0-31326 GCA_026074375.1 Tanacetum coccineum
GTAAGGGTGTTTGTTGTTAAAGTTGAGGTCTTGAGTTCAAGTCCTCTTACTACGGCAAACACCCTTTCTATTTTTATTTTGCAAATTTGCTTTTTGAAAAAGCTAACAATAAGCTAACTAAACAACTTTAATAAAAACACTTTTTATAAAATCTCAAAATAAGCTGGTAATAAGCTAACTAAAAGGGCAAAAAAGCTTAGAAGCTTAACAAGCTTTTGAGCTTAACTGAATAAGCCTAAAAGACCCTATAAGCTAGGACAAGTTCTTAATAAGCTAAACATACCTAACACTAGACTCAAATAAGCAAATAAAACTAGAAACAAGCAATAGCAAATAAGCTATAAGCTAGAAAAACAAATAACAGCTTAGGCAATTAAGGCATGGAAAAGTCTAAATAGCAGTTTGTAGGCTGGATTTTAAGCTACTTAAGCTAAAACTAAGAAGCTAAAAGTGTAAAACAGATTTAGTTTACAGGTCAATAAGCTCAAATAAGCAAAAACAAACAATTAAGCACAGATATAAAGCTAGAAAAGATCAAATCTAACAGACAGATTAACTAAATAACCTATATTTTTGGAATTTTGTTTAAGTTTTTAAATGACTAAACAGCTAATTGCAGCCCTAAATTAAGCTATCTAAATAAGTTCTAAAACCCAAAATAAGCTCAAACCGATTCAGCTTATACTACAATAAGCTTATGCAAAGAAAATCAGATCCTTAAACTTCCATTAACTAACCTAGAAATGAGATCTAAAAGTGACATTTAAAACTGAAAAACTAGCATACTTGACAGATACATGTTTTTGGTTTTGACAGATTTTAAGCAGCTTTTAAGACAAAACTAAAAGGCATTAAGCTAAAGGGAACCTTCTAAATACTGAAAACAGATAAGGACTAACACCTAAGGATCACAATTAAGCTGGAAATAAGGAAATAAGGTCAGAAATAAGCTAAGCAACCTTGAAAATACAAAGGCAGTATAAACTGCCTTTGCTTTTGGTTCTTCTAATCAAACAGGCAGTTTCAAGGCAAATCTGCTAAGACTTAAGCTAAACAAAATCTACCAATAACCTAAAACAGATTTAGTTAAACCTCAAATGAGCTCAAATCATCAAGCTCAAACAGATTTCACCAAGATTCTAAACCACAAATTGCTACTTGAAAAACAGATTTTAAAAACTTAGTAAATTGCATTCTAAAACTGATTTGGCTAAAAAACTTCATAAAGGCAATATCAAGACCACTTATTCTGAATCTAATGCAGTAGAAACCATCATTCAAACCATAAAATCTTGTCCTTAATGCATCATTAATAAAACACCAAAACAGAATTCCTAAATCTAGCAGACGTATGGAAATTTTTATCAAGACCTTAAAACCATTCAAATCTTTAAACTAACATCCTAAAATCTCCTAAATATACTGTATTAAACCTTAACAAAGATGATTCAAAGGAAATAAGTGGTCAAACAGTATTAACCAAGTTTAATACTGCTTAAACCAAACACCCCCTTATTTTCTTAAAAACAAACTTAAACATCAAAACAGATTATGAAACTTATTAAAAAGCTTAAACAGATTCAGATTAATGATATTAAAGGACTTTTAAGCAATTAAACCAGAAAATTAAGCTTAAAATGAAAATGAAGAGACTTAACTGATCCTTTGCTTAAACAAGGACAAAAGTGCTTTATAGAGCTTATTAACAAGCTCTAGCTTGTTTTCACAAGCTAGTAAGGTCTATAAGCCCGTCCAAATTTTGCTTATCATCCAGAATTTAAACTGAGGTAGTTTTGAGAGTGAAAACTCAGTTAAGCTTTTGAAAAAGCTTAACTGAGTTAGACAGGAGTAAATGAGCTTATTAGCTTATGAAAATGACTTTAGAACATAGATTAAGCTTAAATGCATTTAAAGTAAAAACAATATTAAAATGGAATTAAAACTGGGATTTCATTAATAATAAAAAGGTTACAAGCTTGAAAGGAAAGTACATATTAAAGTAAAATAAGCTGTAAAATAAGCTAAAATAAGACTACACTACTCCTAAATCTAACTAACTGTTACAATGAAGAAATCAAGTCCTATTTATAGAAAAACCAAGGTGCAGGGTATGTTTCTATTGTGAGGAGGAATGAGGTTGAGAGTGCTCTCCAAGCCTTCAATCCTAGCCCTTGAATCCCTTGTTGTGTTTCTTTATCTTTGATCATAACCCTTGATTTCTCTTGTCCAATAAGTCTTCGAGGGATTGCCAACATGGCTTGTCTTCTTGCTGGGGGTGGGGTTTGAAAGTGGGGTTGAGTGAGTTTGTCGTGGTGTAGGGTATTTTGGAGGGGAAGGGTGAATAGTAAAATGACGGGTAAATGGTTTTATTGTTTGATTTGGGATAACAATGTTAAGGGTAAAGGGACTAATGGTGTAAAGGTGTAAGGATTGTAGGGGCAAATGTTGTAAATCCTAAGGACTAGCAGTGTTAGTCCTTAAGGACTAACTGTGAAAGGGTTTTAAAAGGGTTATGGGCTAATGGTTATTAAGTGGTTTAGGCTTTGTTGGGCTTGATTTTTAATTAAGTGGATTAGGCTTATATCATGGGCTTTTAATTTCATAAATAAGCATATTGGGCTGACTCGGCCTATTAACTTGGGTACGGGTTGGCCAAATAAGATTCTTATGTCTTCGGCTTCGGTTATTCGCGCTCTTTCCAATTCCGTGCTCGGTTTTGTCCGTTTGGCTTTGTTTTTGTCCTTTAGTGAATATCCGATACTTGCACAGTACACAAAGCAAAACAAACACATTTTGGCAATTTAATGTCCGTTTTTGGTCATTATTGGTCATTTAAGCTCGTTTAATTAGGTCAAAGGTATGTGTAATTAAGCACATACCAAAATCCTCCATACTTAGATATTGTCGTGTCATCACGCAATGCTATAAGTAAACACTTTTAGAAGACTAGGAATCTCAATCCCCGTCGACTAATTACCTCGAAAAGTAGCTAAGTGTTCATAAAAAAGGATTAAAGAATCATTAGTTTTGAAAAGCCCCGTTTTGACCATTTTACAAATCTAAACTAATTACCACACATACTTTTTTATATATTTTTTCTTTTTTTCTTTTTCTAACTAGAATGTTTGAACTTTCGTTATTTTCATAACCTTTAGGGTCATAGAATAAGAAGCACTTCAATCCTAAAATGCCCAAAAGGATAAATTCATCATTCTGGATTTTTCACTTTTCCCAAACCAAGCTTAAAAATGAAATCACCGTTAAATATAAGTTAAGATGCTAACACTACTCATATTTGTAACTAGTAAACTTTTTACTCCCGACAATTATTATATCTTAGGTGAATGTGCTTATTTCAAATTTCAACCATGGATCAACCTTTTTAAGAAAATTGCTATATTTCTAAGCTTTACGTTCTACCCAAGAATTATGATTTTGAAGGCGAGATCATTCCATGTAGCAACTTTCTTCTTGGCACATCCCAGCCGAGACTGGCTTAGGTGACTAGACTTTTGACACCCCACAGAGAATAGTATCGGAACTCACGGACCTTCGGTTTCAAAAACTCTTAGGCTTCCCGTTAAATAAACAATTTATTTAGAAAAACCACAACTTAAAACACAATAGTCGACCTTTTGAAGATATTTCCCTATATTTATTAAATCACATATATTACACTTAATATAATTATACATCCTTTAAACGAAGGAAATCTTCGACCTTTTGAAGGCTGCAACATCGGTTGTGAGCCGGCAAGATGCAGCAAACTTTTATCAGTCTCGGATTATTATTCTTACTATGGGCCTTCTTTTGAAGATTGCCACATCAGTTGTGAGCCGACAAGAGGCAGTAAACTTTTATCAACCCACAATTTTTATTATTATTATTACCTCATTTTTTTACACTTTATATTACCACGATATAGAAAAAATTTCTTTTTTTAGAAAATTTAAGTATAAATTTGAACTAATACTAAATAAATTATTGTTATCGATTACATAAAAAGAAAATCGTTTATTTAAGTTTAATTTTCAAAAAGAGCACGTATTATTAGTCCGGTTAAAAGCTTCGAGGAGAAAAAGCCACAAATTACACTTATGAGCTCTTAAGATTTCCAACTAATCCTTGTTTAGCATCTAACTCATAATTAACTCTATCATTTCTCGTTCTTCGCAATATAAAATCATAATAAAAAGATCCCGCGAATGCTTAGTCAAATAAAACTATCTTAGTCAGTTAGAACCTTAAGGGTCAAAAAGCTAAGAGCTTAACACACTCGAGCGAGTTAAAATTTATTCTTATTCTACCCAGCAGGAAAGTCAAACATTGTGACAAAACACTTATTTTATTGTTGAATTTTTTTCATTTTTTTTCATTTTTTTTGGTATTTTGGTGGTAAAAACAGGATTACGTGAAAACAAGCACAATCAAATCGATAGACCCCCCCCCAAACTAAAATTGAACATTGTCCTCAATGTTTTAAGAAGGGTCTCTACGTAAATCTAAAGCCGTTTATTAAGTATGCTCAAAGATAAACGTTAGTCGATAAGATTTAGGATATTAGATTCCCATAATCATGTTAAGGATTGAAGCTCGAGTGGACGAAGGACAAAACCACGAGCACGAGAGGCTTCATAATCAGAGGAAATCCTAGACATACAACACAAACCACAAAACACGAGAAATGAAGAGGCGAACCTCCTCACGTCACACTTATTCATTACTACTACTATAATTATATTAGGATAAGCATGGGTTGCCACCCACAAAGCGCTTGTTTATTAATGAGTCACTAAGCTTGACTCGTCCCCGAATTTATTAGTCCATGGGGAAGGTTTGGAGATCCGGGACAACCATAGGTGGTATGTCCCCTCTAAAATAATGCTTGAGTCTATGACTGTTCACCTTGAAATTTGGGCCGTCAGTTTGAGATAACTCGACAGTACCATAAGGGAAAACATAGCAATGGTTGAACTGTCTGTAAACTGTTTTGAGCTTGCCCGAGAAGATCTTTAATCGATAATTGAAGAGAAGAACTCGATCACCAATGTTAAAAACGCGGTTTTTAATCTTGGAGTCATGAATCTCCTTTGTTTTTTCTTTGTAGATTAAAGAGTTCTCGTAGGCTTGATCCCGGAGTTCCCATTTAAATTCAATCATATTAAAAAAACTTTTTTTGTGATCAACCCGCGTCTTAAGGTCAAAATTGAAATGTTTCAAGGCCCAATAGCCTGTGTTCAAGTCGATAAGGTAGATACAAGCCTTCCGTACACTAGCTTATATAAGGAGTGCACCCGATGGGTGTTTTGAAAGCGGTACGGAAGGCCCACAAGGCGTCATCTAACTTATCGAACCATGAAGCACGGTTTTCACCTACGGTCCTTTCCAAGATACGTTTCAAACCACGATTGGAAACCTCAACTTGCCCACTTGTTTGTGGGTGATACGCGGTGGAGAGACGGTGAGTAACTCTGTATTTAAGCATGACCTTTGCGAACTGGTCATTGCAAAAATGGGTACCGCGATCACTAATGATAGCACGAGGGGTCCCAAATCGGGCGAAGAGAGATTTTAAAATTTTGCAAACAACTCGGGCGTCATTGGTGGGGAGCGCTTTCGCTTCAACCCATTTTGACAAGTAATCGACGGCCACGAGTATATACTTGTTCCCTCGAGAAGACGGGAACGGGCCCATAAAATCGATGCCCCACACGTCAAAGATCTCGCATACTTGAATTGCATTTTGGGGCATTTCATATTTTTATGATTTTTGGCCTTGACGTTGACAAGCGTCACACCGTGTGACCAAGTCATGGGCATCTCGGTAAATACTCGGCCAATAAAATCTGGAATCAAAGACTTTTTTAGTGGTGTAGTTGGCACCATGATGTCCTCCGGTGGGTCCATTATGGCAAGCCGTGAGGATATCAATGGCTTCTTGGCTGTGAACACATCGTCTAATCATTTGATCCGCACAAATTCGAAACAAGTAGGGGTCGTCCCAAAAATAATGCTTCACATCTTTGAAGAATTTTTTCTTTTGTTGGGACGACATCCCTTTCACAATAAAATTCCCCGCATGGTAGTTTGCAATGTCGGCAAACCATGGGGTACTAGAATCACCACGAAATGTAACCATACCAAGAGTCTTGAGAGGAAATGTTTCGGTAATTTCCTTGTTCTCGAGAACATCTTGGTGGGGATTTTCAAGTCTTGATAAGTGGTCGGCCGCGAGATTCTCCGCTCCTTTTTTATCACGAATAATGACATCAAATTCTTGGAGTAGGAGAATCCACCGGAGCAATCTCGGCTTAGCATCTTGCTTGGCAAGAAGATATTTGAGAGCCGAGTGGTCCGTATACACTATGGTCTTTGACAAGACTAAATAAGGCCGGAATTTCTCAAAAGCATACACTACGGCTAATAATTCTTTCTCCGTCGTAGTGTAATGTGCTTAAGCATCCGTCATGGTCTTACTAGCATAGTGTATAAGATGAAAATATTTGCTCTTACGTTACCCCAAGACTGCACCTACCGCGTAATCACTAGCATCACACATAATTTCAAACGGTAGGTCTCAATCGGGGGCAACTAAGAATCGAGACTTCGGTTAACTTCTTCTTATGTATATTAAATGATTCAATACATTCTTTCAAGAAGATGAAAGGGGTATCTTTTTCAAGAAGATGGGTCATCTACCAGGCGATTTTAGAAACATCTTGAATAAATTGACTATAAAACCTGGCGTGACCTAAAAAACTTTGAATGCCTTTAATGGAAGTCGGATGAGGGAGTTTAGCTATAATATCAACTTTAGCTTTGTCGAACTCAATCCCGGACTTTGAAATCTTATGTCCTAGAACAATGCCTTCTTTTACCATAAAATGGCATTTCTCCCAATTTAGAACTAAATTAGTGTCTTTGCACCGTTTGAGCATTTTGTCTAAATGGGAGAGGCATGAAGAGAAATAATCCCTGAAGACCGAGAAATCGTCCATAAAGACCTCCATTGTTACCTCGATCATGACGTGGAAAATGGCCATCATGCACCTTTGGAACATGCCTGGAGCATTACATAAGCCGAAAGGCATGCGACGGTAGGCAAACGTCCCATAAGGGCAAGTGAAGGTGGTCTTATCTTAGTCTTGTGGGTCTATAAGAATTTGAAAGTATCTTAAGAAACCATCTAGAAAACAATAGCATTTGTTTCCCTTGCGAGTCTTTCAAGCATTTGGTCCATAAATGGTAACGGGAAATGATCTTTACGAGTGGCATCATTTAACTTTCGGTAGTCAATGCATACACGCCATCCCGTAACTAATCAAGTAGGTATTAACTCATTATCTTCATTTTCAATTACGGTTATTCCACCCTTCTTAGGCACACAATGAACGGGGCTCACCCACGGGCTATCAGAGATAGGGTAAATCAATCCGGCATCAAGGAGTTTGATAACTTCCTTTTTGATAACCTCATGAATTTTTGGGTTAACCCTTCTTTGATGTTGAATTTCCGGTTTAGAGTCATCCTTCATTAATATTTTGTGAGTATAAAATTGAGGGTCAATGCCCTTTATATCAGAGATTTTCCAAGCGATGGCACGCTTGTGTGACTTTAAAACCTTTAGAAGTCGGACCTTCTCATCTTCTTTTAAGTTTTTAGCAATTATGACGGGTAGTTTATCGGTACCCTCCAAAAATGCATACTCAAGATGAGAAGGTAAATCCTTGAGCTCAAGCTTCGAGGGAGTCAAGAAAATAGAATTTACGATTTTAATTGCCTCACATGAAGTTCTTTCGGAGGGAGAGGAGATGATGGATCATCGTTTAATAACTTCTCGAGTAGAAGAAGGTCTCCCCCCGGATCAAAGTCGGCATCATCAATCCCTGGTGGAATTGAATCATTTGTAAGACAAGCTTCGATTTCTTCCAAAATGAAGTCACCTTCCTCAAAAGGAGTGAGAGAGGGGGAAGAAGTAGAAAGGATAGGATCTAAAGACGGAGTGGGATTGCCACTTGTTGAACTATCCGAAAATCCGAGCACTTCTTGAGCATACTCCTCACAAGCTACATCGATGACATCGATTCGATTAATCGACACAACATCATTGTAGGAGCATATCGAAGTTTGACCAACTTTAAAGGTTATGGCTTCATCATCAACTCGGAGAGTAAATTCTTCACCGTAAACATCAATCAAAGCACGTGCCGTCCTCAAAAAGGGTCTCCAGAGAATTAAGGGAACCCGAGGATCGACAACATGATCAACGACTACGAAGTCAGCCGAAAAATGGAACTTTCCTACTTTTACAATGACATCTTCGGCAATACCGAATGGACTAGTAGTCAATTGGTCTTTAAGTTTAAGAATCATTTGAGTAGGAGTAAGTTCGGGGAGTGAAAGCTTCTTCCATACGGAAAGAGGCATCAAGTTGATGCTTGCACCAAGATCGGCCAAGGCTAAGCATTCAACTAACTCCGGAAAATCACATGGAATAAGAAACTTACCGGGGTCTCCAAGTTTTTTGGGCAACTTTTTTAGGATAACCGCCAAACAATTCTCATTCACTAGTGTTTTAGCTAAGTCAAACAATTTTTCTTTGTTATTAAGGAGACTTTTAAACATTGAAGCAAATTTTGGCATATGTAGAAGAGCATCTGCAAAACTGAGCTCAAAATGTAATTCCCTAAAGATTGAAACAAATTTCGAAGCTAGATTCTCATCTTTTTCATGGAGCTTTTGTTTATTAGCTCTTGAAGGATAAGGTATAGACGGTTTAGGCTTAGGAGCAACAACGGGCTCATCAATTAGAGCTTGAGTTTGGACTACCAGAGGTTTGGATGTTTTTGGTACTCGGTTGCATCGTATCCTTTGTCACCTCGGGTTCCCGTTCCACCACCTTGGGAAGAGGAGAGAGAGGAGGTGGAATTGGAGGTCCATCAAAAGAAATACCACTTTGGGTGGTGATTGCTTTCAAGTCACCTCTCGGGTTAGCAACGGTGTTGCTAGGAAGTGAACCCGAACCCGAAGAAGAAGTGGTATTCATTTGAAGAAAACTAGTCATCATATTCTTAAACTCTGGTATTTATTTGTACATACGTACCCTTAATTCCTTCTTCATATTACTAATTGATTTTGCATAGCTCGCATATTAGCGTCGTTGACCTTAATGTAGTTCGAAAGATCATTCGAAGGTCCAACTTGAGCTTGCTGAATCGGAGCTTGATAATTCGGATTTCCTTGATTGTAATTATTTCCTCTGTTTTGATTGTATCCTTGATTGTACCGGGTTTGATTATTTTGCAAATTCGGTTAAGCAAAACCCGGTGGTCGAGTTTGGTTAGCTACACTTTGAGGACGGTATCCGGTATTTCCCTGATTGTAGTTCACTGCGACTGCTGAAACATATCTTTGAATGTTATCTTGATATTATGGAAAAGCATTGCCATCGGTGGCAAGACATTGGTGGTAAGGATGCGGCCCACCACAAGTAACACAAATTTCCTCAACCGCTTTCACGGAAGCTGGAGGAGAAGATTTCTGAAGAAGCATAGCCTTAACGGCGTCGGCAAGAGCGACAATCTCGGGAAAATGAGGGGTAGAAGAAGAAGGAGCATTCGTACTCACTTTTGTAACAACCAGTTTGTTCCGTGAGTTGCGAACTTTCGATTTGTTTTCAATAATTGTCAAAGAATCTCGAGGAGTTTTAGTCAAAAAGTATTACCTACCGGCGCGGCATTAAAGAATCTTGATCGGCTTTGAGGGTTAAAGCATTGTAGAAGGATATCAGTAGAGCAATTTTCCTAAAACCCGTGAAGTGAGGCATAGCACGACAGGATATCCTTTAAACGGTCACATGCCTCATAAAATGATTCATCAAAACGTTGCTGAAAATTCGTAATTTCATTCTGGAGATTTGTAGTTTTTGAAGGAGGAAAGAATTGGTTAATAAACTTGGAAACAAGATCTTCCCAAGTAAGAATAGAACGAGGGGGTTCTTTTTTGAGCCAAATCCGAGCTGCCCCCTCGATAAAAAATGGAAAAAACATAAGATTAATCGACGAATTAGGATCTTCTTTATACTTAATCGTGGAAGTAATCTTGTTAAACCAATGAATGTGAGCATGAGGATCTTCTTTCTCAAATCCGTAAAATTGTTTTGAAGTTACAAGATCTAGAAGACCAGGTTTAAGCTCAAAATTCTCTGCGAGAATAGCGGGAATAACGATAGCATCTCCGTAACCCTCGGTGGTTGCTTGGAGTAATTCCGCCATAGTACGTTGATCGGCCATCGTAACTATGGAAGTCTCTTCAAGAGAAAATGGTTCGACTCTTTGCTTGGAACGTCTACGATTACGACGTTTTGGAGTCGTGGAAGATTCGACAATTAAATTCGATGAAGAGCGAGTGCGCATGCACTAAAAATAAAATAAGAGAAATAAAAAGAAAAATATTTTTGTAACCGATAATCGAACAAGTGTACGGTAGCTCTCTAGAAAACGCACAAAGAAGCGGAGGAGCGGGTAAGCGCGAAGCGTTTTAAAAACCTTCTCTTTTCAGGTCGAAGATTGTAGGATCAACCCTCCTTATACCTCCCTTATAGTTTGTAATCTAAAGGTGAGCCGATTTCATAAGTGACACAACGGTTGTTTTTGTTGTTTTTTAATTTTTTTAGTATTTTTGATTTGTGATTACTTGATAATAAAAAATCACAAAAATTAAGAAAATAAAATATTTTTGTATTTTAATATTTTTTATAATATAAGAAAATATTCACAAATGAAAGCGATAACTTCACGGGGAAGGGTCTTCAAACACTAATCTTCAAACGTAAACACGATAATCGTTTCACAGCGTCGCCGGCAGCGGCGCCAAAAATTGATTGTATCCGAACACACACGTAAGTATATATAAGGACGAGATCAATAATAGTATATATATATATATAAGAAGTAATCCGAAGGGATTTAAGAAAATTACTTTTAACCAAAGTAAAATTCAAAACCTTCCGGGTCGTAGTCCCAACGAAGCCGTGAATGGAAAATCTCGTTTAAGTTTGTGATCGCGTGATTTGAATAATTGAAGTTTTGATTTGGATTCTATTTCTACAAATATAACGCAAATGCAAGTAAAGGCAACTAAAAACTAAAGCAATTAAGATTAAAGCATGAAAACGATAACGGGAATCTAAAACCGAGGCTTAAAAACCTAAATTATCAAATTTTGACCCTAAAAATGCAAATTTCAAATCTAAAAGTCTTAAATGATTAAAAATAATTTTAGAAAAAAGAATTATATTTTTTTGATTTTGATTTTATTTTTTATGAATTAAAAACAGATTTAATCTAAAAATATTATAAAAAATATTAAACTAATATAGAAAAAATCTAAAAAAAATTAAGGAAAGTACTTTTATCTATTCTAAACTTAAGAAAAATAAAGTGGGTTCACCAGCATATTTGAATAAGCTGGAAATAAGCAAATAAGCTTAATAAGTCAAAACTGAAAATGTGCATAAGTATTTAATAACTCAAGGGACTAACAGAAAAGTCCCAAGGGCGCAATGGTAAAGACAAAGTATGTTAAGGTAGATGTCACGGGTTCGAAACCTAGGACTTCCCTATACGTACTTTGTTTTTATTTGGCTAAACTTTTTCAAAACCGCTTTTCGATAAGCCCTTAAAGAATAACACTTTTTTAAAACAACTTTTTTTCTAAAAACCATCTAATAAAAAGCCAGAAATAAAGCTAACTTACCAGTGAGATTGTTTTTAACTTAAAAGAAACTAAAAAGCTTAAGCCTTAGTTCTAAAACCCAAAATAAGCTCAAACCAATTCATCTTATACTACAATAAGCTTATGCAAAGAAAATCAGATCCTTAAACTTCCATTAACTAACCTAGAAATGAGATCTAAAAATGACATTTAAAACTGAAAAACTAGCATACTTGACAGATACATGTTTTTGGTTTTGACCGATTTTAAGCAGCTTTTAAGACAAAACTAAAAGGCATTAAGCTAAAGGGAACCTTTTAAATACTGAAAACAGATAAGGACTAACACCTAAGGATCACAATTAAGCTGGAAATAAGGAAATAATGTCATAAATAAGCTAAGCAACCTTGAAAATATAAAGGCAGTATAAACTGCCTTTGCTTTTGGTTCTTCTAAACAAACAGGCAGTTTCAAGGCAAATCTGCTAAGACTTAAGCTAAACAAAATCTACCAATAACCTAAAACAGATTTAGTTAAACCTCAAATGAGCTCAAATCATCAAGCCTCAAACAATTTTTCACCAAGATTCTAAACCACAAATTGCTACTTGAAAAACAGATTTTAAAAACTTAGTAAATTGCATTCTAAAACTGATTTGGCTAAAAAACTTCATAAAGGCAATACCAAGACCACTTATTCTGAATCTAATGCAGTAGAAACCATCATTCAAACCATAAAATCTTGTCCTTAATGCATCATTAATAAAACACCAAAACAGAATTCCTAAATCTAGCAGACGTATGGAAATTTTTATCAAGACCTTAAAACCATTCAAATCTTTAAACTAACATCCTAAAATCTCCTAAATATACTGTATTAAACCTTAACAAAGATGATTCAAAGGAAATAAGTGGTCAAACAGTATTAACCAAGTTTAATACTGCTTAAACCAAACACCCCCTTATTTTCTTAAAAACAAACTTAAACATCAAAACAGTTTATGAAACTTATTAAAACAGAGTCAGATTAATGATATTAAACGACTTTTAAGCAATTAAACCAGAAAATTAAGCACTTAACAATAAGCTAAACTAACTAAGCATATTTTTAGATTTTTGGATTGATTTTATGAAAACTTAGCAAATGATTAAAATAGTTTATGAAAAGCATTAAATCAGATGAAATAAGCAAAACTAAAACCGAATAAGCAATATTAAAGTAGAAATAAGCAACAATTAAGCAGTAATGAGCAGAAAATAAGCAAAACAGAAAATTAAGCTTAAAATGAAAATGAAGAGACTTAATTGATCCTTTGCTTAAACAAGGACAAAAGTGCTCTATAGAGCTTATCAACAAGCTCTAGTTTGTTTTCACAAGCTAGTAAGGTCTATAAGCCCGTCCAAATTTGGCTTATCATCCAGAATTTAAGCTGAGGTAGTTTTGAGAGTGAAAACTCGGTTAAGCTTTTGAAAAGGCTTAACTGAGTTAGACAGGAGTAAATGAGCTTATTAGCTTATGAAAATGAATTTAGAACATAGATTAAGCTTAAATGCATTTAAAGTAAAAACAAGATTAAAATGGAATTAAAACTGGGATTTCATTAATAATAAAAATGTTACAAGCTTGAAAGGAAAGTACATATTAAAGTAAAATAAGCTGTAAAATAAGCTAAAATAAGACTACACCACTCTTAAAACTAATCTACCCTAGATGGTTCTCTATGTGTGATTTGCCTTCTATTTATAGTTGGCAAGGGAAGCATCTAGGCCTTTGAGGTGTGTTTCTTCTATGAGTGTTCACCACGCCATTCAATCTCAGCCCTTGAATCCTCCTTGTGCTTCTTTGCTCTCATCTCAGCCCTTGATTTGATTTGATGTCTTATCAACTAATAACTCTTCATGGGATTGCCAAGGTGGTTTGTCAGCTTCTGAGAGATGGGTTAAGTAGGGTTTTGTCAGGTTGCAGAGGGTGAGAATGTGTGGAAATTAGGTGTGGATTTACCCTTGTGAAATGGTTGCTCTGTGTAAATTTTAGGAAGGAAGGGGACGAGGTACAGTAACTCTTGACCCTTTTCTTTTGTTATAAGTTTGACTTGGGTCTCGGTATAGGGATTGGTTTGGGCTTTTGTTATTTTATTTGGGTCGGGATTAGGATAATGGATTTATAAATTGGGATTTAGGCTTAGGATTATAGTATAATAGTTAATGGGCTAACCCGACCCATTAAATGGGTGCGGGTTGGCCCATTTAAGATGAACACGTCTTCGGCTTCGACTTTTCACGCTCTTTCCAATCCCGTGCTTGGCTTTGTCTGTTTTTGGCCTTGTTTTTGTCTTTTAGTGAATATCCGTTATCTGCACATCATAAATCATAAAACACACAAATACAATGCATTTTTTATATATTTTGGTCATTTTAGGCTTGTTTTATTAAGTAAAAGGTATGCGTAATTAAGCACATACCAATGCATGTCTCAGCTGCCTCATTGGTTTATGACTTTTAGTGAAAGTTAGAAGGTCCATACCTTATATTACTCTACTGGTCTTAATCTTTAGCTTTTTCGAGGTGGGAATGAGCAGTCACATGTGTCTATCCCGTCGTTACGGGTGTGTGTGTGTGTGTGTGTGGTCTTTGTCGCCCTCCTGGAATATTGGTATCGATGAAAGATTAGTTAGAGTAATCAACCGTAAGCCTTTCTATACAAAAACCTATATTTACCTTTTTAAACTTGTTACTGCTTGGCTTTAGTGGTGGAGATGTGTATCCTTCCCAAACGTATGATAGAATACTCATCACGACCGAGAAATTGAGTAAATTAGTTACATGTTACCACATAGATTAGTTGAGTGATTTGAGTGTTTTCATCTTCCTATTTCGCGAGGTGTTTGGTTGTGTACTTGTAATAGATCTAATAAATGCTTTAACGGAAAATATCCTTAGGGATACATTTTTATAAACTTCTAAAGGCTACTTGAGGACAAGTAGGATTCAAGTGGGGGATATTTGATGACATCAAATAACGTCTATTTTATAGCATCATTTATCCCATGTTATTAACCCATTTTGTATGATTATTGAAAATAATTGTTACTTAATCGTTTATAATGAGAATTGCAGTAATTATGGAGTATTTGGTGAAACTTAGCAAAATGCGCGCATTCTAGAGCTTAAACGAAGATATTTT
This sequence comes from Tanacetum coccineum, assembly GCA_026074375.1. Taxonomy (NCBI): domain Eukaryota; kingdom Viridiplantae; phylum Streptophyta; class Magnoliopsida; order Asterales; family Asteraceae; genus Tanacetum; species Tanacetum coccineum. Next base: position 14,899 of record BQNB010018581.1, read on the forward strand.
GAAGATTATGGATTCTGACTACCAATACGCCGTATCCATCAAGAAGAAACGGCGTATCCATGCCTACACTCACAAAAGACCACGAAGAAAATATGATCTATACGCCGTATCCAAAGAAGATCAATACGTCGTATTGAAGATATAGTATGTGAAGATTCTAGAAGATATCAATCGTGGTCCCTACTCTAAGAAACCTCAATACGCCGTATCCAACTCATTGGATACACCGTATCGAATCGACTACCAGACTCTATAAATAGACAACCCTAAACTTAATTTTAGGTATGCAGGTGAATCCTTAAACCACCAAGTCAATCAAGAGACGAATAAAGGAGCCTAGAAGGTCAGAAAAGAGCCCCAAGATCATAGGAAAACTCTTGTAATCTTCGAACAACCGAATACGCATTCGATTGAGGTTTCTTTATTTTAATCGTTCATATATCAAACCGTGTGTATTTTTACAATGACTATCGGCTGATACCTTTAGGTATCAGCCATATTTATGAAGATCTAATGTTTAGTTTATTTATCTCGATTGCTTAATTTATCGTTGATTGTTGTTTTATGTTTATCAATTTATATTCGTTTACGTGCTTAAGTATGCGACCTATCATTCAACTAGGTCTAGTCCTACATATTTAATGCGCTACAACTTCGGTGTTGTTTAGGTGTAGGCTAAGAGTCCGGGATAACTCTCCATATTGTAATTTATATATCTAGAATCATAGGATCACAAATATTGACCTATCTTTGCCTTTAGATTAGTGAGCTTAGTTGAGCCATAAGGTGACCTTGGTATCAACGAGTACATTCTTATTCCATTGGTAAGGACTCGGACAGTGGACTACTAGTATATAATTCGCCATTAAGCATTAAGTGGGTAAAGTCTCGATGAGCTAGAGCACCATTACTTAGATCCTAAGATAGATTATAATCAACATAAGGATGCTTTATGCATATGCGTCTAATTGTAACAAAATTAGCGTGTCTAGGTCTTAGGAAGAAGTACCGCCTAAGTCTAGGAATGATATGCCCTTCGAGATAAGACAATCATTGCACTAAATAAACAAACCTGCGTTTTATCGGATTATTCATGGTTGATACGTTTTCCTTACATTAGTTCTCGACCGTTTCTTTATCGTTTGTTTGTCTTCTTGTATGTGTTACTTGTCATCAAAACCTTAGGTTAGATAACTAAACTATGCCAGTCTCTTAGGCTGAAACCCCCCTTATCCTTAGATTAGGTCTAACTTAGGTCTTGCATATATTAGATTAATTTAGGTTTAACTTAGATAACTAAAATACTGATAGATTAGATATTAACGCTCTCGCTTTCAGTGATCAACACCCTACTTACCATGAAACTACCATCGATCAGGTACAATGCCCGTGAAAGTGTTATTTTTAGGTATAGTCAGCTGATTGGTGAAATTCACACTGTATATATATATAATATATAATAAAATATAAAATATATATATAAGTCTAAAAATCAACAAGATCAATGATACCGAGAAGTAGTATAGAGTGTTCCCGGGTCGTTTATCCCCAACGAGGCTGGAATGGAAAATCGATACAGCAAGATTTGAGTAGTTTGAGGAAGGAAGGAATTAGTTTGGGAAGTTGAAAAAGTCAAATTAGATAATAACGAACTAAAACGTTTAAGAAAAACCTAGAAATTATGAAATTAAACTAGAAAACGAGAGCCCGAATCCCGAACAAAAGGGGGAAAACCTAGAATCTTTAAAAATAACCCTACGAAGAAATTTTTGCTTCTAAACTACTCTAGGGATCAAATAACGAAGAATGAAAAAGACTAGACCGAAAACGGAGTTCGTTTGACCCAAAAACGAGTCAAAACAAAATCCCGCACCCGGACCGTTCTTTAAAAAGGGAAAAGTTGTAAAAATGACCCTACGAAAAATTTTATATTTTTCCTACAAACTAGATGACAAAAGAAAATTTTCTAAAAAAGCAAAATATTTTTTTGATAATTTTTGTATTTTTTATGAATTATTTAAACTTTTAACGAAATTAAATTATAAAAAATATTAAACTATTTCGAAAAATTCTGAAAAATTTACAAAAAATACTAGACCCTATGACAATCCCACGAAAAATAAATTCACAAAGTTTTGCTTAATGAATAGCCCCGAATAAGCTGTTTTCAGCTATAGCTTAAGCTCAACACCCCTTTAAAATAACTAAGCCCTTGTGTGTCTTTTACGAAAAGAACCCCCGTTCGAAGGGCGCAGTGGTTAGAGTGTGTGTGTGTAAAAGGGGGATGTATCGCTTAGGGCCCGGAGTTCGAGTCTATTGCATCACCGGGCCATTACCCAAGTGTCTTTCCCTTTTTTTTTTTGAAAAACTCAAAAGAAGCAAAGTTGTAAGCTCGTGGGGCTGCTTAAACTACTTTGTCTTCTACAACTTTGTTGAAAAGCTGTCAATAGCTTAAAAATAGCTTGATGTGACAGTAATATCTTAAATAAGGCTTAAGCCTAAAAAGCTAAGTCTTTTTTTTAACACTTGGATTTGTGGTGGACAAAATAAGCTCGAACTTGGACAAAAGGCTAAAAGGAGCTTAACCTAACTTAGATGAGCTCTAAAAGGGCTAAGAGCTTAAGACTAATAAGCTGTTGAAACAGCTTATGATGACAGAAACACTAAAACTAAGCTAATTGGCTAAAAAAAACTTAAAGTTGTTGGACAAATAAGCTAGGAAAAGGAAAAACAAGCAAAAGGGGGCTAAACTAATCTAAATAAGCTATTTGGACACAAGTGAGCTTATGAAATAAGCTCACTAAGCCAGAAGAGAAAAATAAGCAATCCTTACACTAACTAAGCTAAAAAACAGTCAAGGGGCTAGTTGGGGCTTAAAATTAAGCCATCAAATAAGCCTTTTAAGAGCTGAAACTTAAGAGGCTTATAGAAGAGCCTATAAGCTCTTAAAATAAGCCAAAAACTTGGGCTTAAATGCTCTTAATGGCTGAGAAAAATAAGCCTAAAGTCTCCCCTTTGCACCAGGGGAGCTTTAAGGCAAATCTCAAGGGCTTATTTGACAGCTTATTTTAAGCTGTCAAATAAGCTCTAAACACACAAATAAGCTAAAACAGATTGAGTGCTCTAGCTAAACAGCTTGTGCACAAATTTTGAGCTTTTAAAAATCAATTTTACTTGCTTATTTTTTATAGTGAAAAAGGTCTTTGGGTTTTTAAAAACTGTGACACTAAAAACCTTGGTGAACTTTGACTTACCAAAGTCAAAAGACAAAAGGCTTTTGACAGCCTTTTTTGGACACTCAAAACACACTCTTTTGATGCTTAAACTCAAACCACAAGTGCTTAACTAAATAAGCACTTGTGGTGTCTCTTAAAACCCACAGTTTCAAAATTGGATTTAGAAAACCTTGGAAAACAATTTTTAAAACTTATAACTCTTAAAAGCAGCTTAGTACAGGCTTAAAACTTAAGCTTAATCAAGCTAAGTTGCCTCAACCCATGCCAAAGCCATTTTGACCCATTTTAAGGCTTATGCCAAACACCCTTTAAGTCTAACTGTCCAATTAAATTTTTATCTAAAATCTATTTTTAAAAGTTAATATGACAAAACCTTATATCTACATCCATTTATACTAACCTATTTGAACTATTTTTTAAACAACTAAAGTCCTAGGCTTATTAAGAAAAATAGGCTTGTTTCTAAGCTAGCTTATTACACTAACTTGGCAGTTTTAAGTTATAAACTGAGATTGCACACATTTATTCAATGAAAACTTAAAACATATAAATAACAAGTCTAAACAAATGTGTTTGCAAAGATTAAAAGCAAATAAGCTAATGTCTTGAGCTAAAAATTAAGCTAAGTAAAAAATTAAGAAATGAAACCTTGATTATTTTGTTGTCTCAGAACCAAGCCACTCTTGTTGAGTGAGTGGCTTAAAACCCTGACCTAATGGCACCTTGCCTCTATTCCTTGAGCTAAAAGCTCAATAAGCTAATATTAGCTTATTTCTTCATAAGCTTCCAAAATCAACCTCAATTGAATATTTGTGAACTAAATTCAACTGAAAACAGTATTAAAGAGCTTTTAACAAGTTTTAAACTGAATTTGAGCTTATTAACAAGAATAAGCTCAAATGAGCTTATTGAGTAAAAATAGCTTAAATTTGAAAACAAAGAACAAGTAACTTTGAAAACTGAATATTATTTCTCAAATGAAGAAGTACAAGCTGAAAGAAAGAGAGTACAAGTGCCTAAAGCTAATTGCTAAAAAAAACTTGAGAAAAATGCTTAAAATTACGAAAAAAAATTACAAACTGAAATTAAAACTTGCTGCTTTGTTCTTCTGTCTTCTTCTTCTTTTATAGCTGAGTCCTTGTGTTAGTTGTGTGAGAGGGGGAAAGCAAACACATCCTAGCCCTTCAATCTCATCAAAAATCAATCTTGGTCGTCGAAAGATGCTTGGGGAGATGTGGGATTGCCAACTTGGCAATCTCACAGCTGGGAAAGTTAGTGGAGGAGGGGGGAGGTGAGTACCCATGGTGGTGGAGAAGAAACACAGGGTAAAAACGGGGTTTTACACCCGTGAGTTGTGTTTGGGGGGAAGACAAGGGCGGGAAAATTGGTTTGAGTTATAACAGGGTGAAAGTTTGGTAATTTGGCAAAGTTGGCCCCTCATAGTTATGTCTTCTATTTCACCGTAGGTCCTTGTGGTTATGTAACTTTGGGGACTTGGCAAAACAAGTCCCCAAGAGTTATAAGACAAGTTGCACCACAAGTCCTTGGTGTATACAAGTGTGAGGAGTTGGCAGTATTGCCCCCCCCACTTGGTACTTTGCTCAATTGGCAATATGGCCCTTCTCTTCTTTTCTCTTCTTTTCTTCTTTAAATATAGGTTTAGGGATTTGGCAATTTCAACCCTTAAACTTATATTTCTTGATTTGATGACTTTTGGATTTGTCGGGGTTGACTTGGGTTGACTTTGACTTTGACCAGTTGACTTTTCTGTTGACTTTTTGACTTGATTGACTTTTCGGCTTTGATTTGGCTTTGTCTTTCATAGTCTTTTCCATTCCGAGTCCGGTTTTGTCGTTTTGGCTTTGTTTTTCGTCCTTTTCTTAGTTATCCGTTCCTGCACAACACAATTAGCAAAACAAGCATATATTTGGCATTTTAAGTCTGTTTTTGGTTATTTTAGCTCGTTTTTAAAGGTAAAAGGTATGTGTAATTAAGCACATACCAAAATCCCCCATACTAAGGTATTGCCGTGTCCTCACGCAATGTTATGAAGTAAACATTTACGAAAACTAAGAATCTCAATTCCCCTCGACTAATAGCTTTGAAAAGTAGCAAAGTGTTTGTCAAGGGAAACTAAAGAATCAAAAGCTTCGACGTTTCGTTTTCAATTTAAAAATTTTTTTTATTTGTTCACTAACTATCTTATTATTTTTGGATTATTCTTTTTCTTTTCTCGACTTTACTGTTTGACTTCCTTTATTTTATCAACATTGGGATCATAGAATGAGAACGAATCATAGATAAATCTACGGATGTCTGACGGATATAAATTCATCGTCTCGATTTTTCACTCTAGTTCAAACCAAGCAATTTAAACAAGGTCATTTGTCAATATAAGTCTAAATGTAAGCACTATACTTTGTCTTGTGAACTTTAACTCCAACATGAGTGTTTTGGTTTAAATGCGTGTATATTTCAACTCACCTAGATCAACTTATTAACATAGCGTGTTCAAGATGATTCATGACTCAACAGGAACAACTTATCAGGACCTTGTAACTTGATTTTAAAGAACGAGATTTAAACTGTAGAACTTTTTGCAACATCTTCATTATTATAATCATAAGTTCTTAAATCTAGGAATGAGTTGCTTAGTTTGAACACCTACCCAGGCCTCGCTCCCTAGTAGGATATCACAACCAACGACCGGTATTCTTAGTTTGAAAACCCACCCCGTTGCTAGCGTAGTGGGAAATCACAACACACCTTTCTTCCTACTATGCTAAGGATAAAGTGTCTTGTTTGAACCCTCAACTAGACCTCGAATTCCTGGTGAGATATCACAACACGCCAATTCTTAGGAAGTAAAGATGTCTTGTTTGAACCCCCACCTGTGGTTAGCACGGAGGTGGATATCACGTCACATTTTTACTTGCTCCATATATCAAATGTATGCTTCTATTGGGCATAATTTCAATATTCATGCATTTTTGCATTCGTACTTCATTCATGCTTCTTTGGCATTTTAACTTCGAATTATTAAGAACAGAAAAATCTCGCTTTAAAGAATTAAGTTGCAAATTTGAAGCTTTTTCTAAAAACATTGATTGATCTTAGTTGATATTGAATTGAGCACGTTATGATTAGGTGGATTAGAAGCTAATGGGAGAAAAAGCCACAAGTTACTCATATAAAGTTTTAGAAGAATCTTGCTCAGCAATAATCTTATATTAAACTCTTCTCACTTATTGTTCTTAACTTTTTAAAATCGAAGAAGTCGAATTTATGTTGGAAAGCTTAGCCTACAAGTGGTAAGTTGAGGAACTAGTTTAGGGCTAAAACGCTCTTTGATCGAGTCAAAAATTATTCTCATTCTACCCAGTAGGAAAGTTCAAAAATTATGACAAAACACTTAAATTTTATTTTTGTAAATTTTAAAATTTTTCAATTTTTTTTTTGATATTTTTGCAAAATTTTGGTGTAAAAACGGGATTGAGTGATAACAACGGTCTGAGGCAAAAAATCAATCGAGATACCCCCCCCCCATACTAGAAACAAAAAATCGTCCTTCGATGTTTTCAACAGGGGTTCCTACGTAAACTCTAAGGCCGTTTATGGGTTGTGCCAAAGATAAAAACGTTAGATCGATTAGATTTGGATAAACGGATTCCCAGAACTGAAGATGTGGATGTGAACTCTTGTGGAATACTGCAAGCACGAGTGTTTCACAAATCTGGGCAATCTGGACATGCAATAAAAGCACACAAAACATGGGACAAAATACGGGTGAGGAAAATGTAAACCTTCTTTCTTCCACACAAAAACACTTATTTATTACATACTACTGATAAGCATGGGGTGTCATCCCACGAAGCGCTTGTTCTAGGGTTCCCGACGCTTTGTACCCAGTCCCACTGAATTTATTGGTCCATGGGAACGTCTGGGATCCGGGAAAACTCGGTTGGTTGTCCTCTCAAAGTAATGTTTTTATACGATGTTTCATTCACTTTAAGTTGGGCCGAAGTTTTGAGATCGCCGACTGGTGACATAAGGATAATCTTGGACAACAGTGATGGTCCAGACCAACAGGATTTCAATTTGCCGAGAAATCTTTCAGTATTGAGTGAAAAGGAGAACACGATCACAACGTTGAAACGCGGTTTTTTGATCTTCTGCATCGTGTATCCTCTGGTTTTCTATTTTTAGATCAAAGAGTTTTCGTAGGCTTGTCACGAAGTTAATTTAGTTCATTCAGTTGAACTTTCTTGTGATCACCCGCAGTTTGGTACATCAAAATTTTGTTTGCTTGACGAGCCCAGGTAGGCTTTGTGCTATAACTCGGATCGGAAAGATGGACATGCCTTCCCGTACACTAGGCCTTTATGCGTGTACACGAATGGGTGTTTTCGTAGCTGTGCGGAAGGGCCCATAAATGATATCTAGTTTGTTCTTTTACCGATCTGGAGCACGATTTTCTCCTCGGTTCTCTCAAGAATACTACTTTAAACCACTATTTGTTACCTCCGACTTGCCCACTTGTTTGTGGGTGATACGCGGTGGAGAGACGATGAGTGACTCCATACTTAAGCATGACCTTTGTAAATTGGTCATTGCAAAAGTGAGTTCCGCGATCACTTATGATAGCTCGGGGGGCACCAAATCGAGAAAAGAGAGTTTTTAAAAATTTGCAAACAACTCGGGCATCATTGGTGGGGAGCGCTTTTGCTTCAACCCATTTTGACAAGTAGTCAACAGCCACGAGTATGTACTTGTTCCCTCTTGAAGACGGGAACGGCCCCATAAAATCAATGCCCCAGATGTCAAAGATTTCGCAAACTTGGATGGAGTTTTGTGGCATCTCATCACGTTGCGTAATTTTTCCTTGACGTTGACAAATGTCACAATGGGTGACAAAGTCATGGGCATCCTTGTAGATGGTGGGCCAATAGAATCCTGAATCGAAGATTTTTCTTGCTGTGTAATTGGCACCGTAGTGTCCCCCGGTGGGTCCACTGTGGCAAGCTTTGAGAATGTCTAAAGCTTCTTGCCCAGAAACACAACGTCTTATCACCTGATCAGCACAGTTTTTAAACAGAAAGGGATCATCCCAGAAATAATGCTTGACATCCTTGAAGAATTTATTTTTTTGTTGGGATGTCATTCCCTTGATAACGAATTTCCCCGCCAATATGGTAGTTTGCAAAATCGACAAAACCATGGCGGTACTTGATCTTGATGAGCACAGAACCAAGAGTTTCGAGAGGAAATGCTTCATTGATTTCTTTATTCTCGAGTTTGTCTTGATGCGGATTTTCAAGTCTGGACAGATGATCGGCGGCGAGATTCTCAGCTCCTTTTTTGTCTCGAATTTCAATATCAAATTCTTGGAGCAATAGGATCCACCGCATGAGTCTTGCCTTAGCATCCTTCTTGGCAAAGAGATACTTGATGGAGATATGGTCAGTATACACTATGCTTTGGACATGACAAGATATAACGGAATTTATCAAGGCATACACCACGGCAAGTAATTCTTTTTTCGGTCGCCATTAGTGTAATGAGTTTGCGCTCGATTCATAGTCTTGCTAGCATAGTGTATAGGTTGAAAATGCTTGTTTTTCTTTGCCCGAGGACTGCCCCAATTGCGAAGTCCTTAGCATCGAACCATAGTCAAGGGCACAGTCCCCGAGTCGGGACGCAATTAAGATCGGATGGATGGCCTCGTCAATTTCTTTTTGAGTGTATTAAAGGAAGTCCGTTACACTCTTCAGAGAAGAAACGATGGAGTCGCTTTTTCAGCAAATTGAGTCATAGGACGGGCAATTTGTTAGAAGTCCTGAATGATGAATCGTCGTAAAAACCGGCGTGCCCAAGGAAAACTACCGGACACCTTTTGAAAAGAAGGTCGGATGATGGAGTTTAGCTATTACTTCGACCCTTGCACGATCAACCTCAATTCCGACTTAGAAATTTTGTGATCCGAGGAAACACTGCCGTCCTTCACAATAAAATGGCTCTTCTCCCAGTTTAATAAGACAAAATGGTGTCTTAACACCGCTTCAACTCTTTTCTAAATGCGGATAGGCATGTAGAGGAAGAGTCCCCAAGACCGAAAAGTCATCCATAATATTCCATCGTTTTTTTTCAATCATATCGTGGAAAGATTGCCATCATACATCTTTGGAATGTGCCAGAGGCATTGCATAGCCCAAAAAAAGGCAAACATGCGACGAAGGCAAAATTTCCGTTCATGGAATGTGAATGTTTGTCTTGTCTTGTTCTTTTGGTCAATTCGGGATCTGAAAATAACCGGAGAAGCCATGAGGAAACAGTTTAGTATTCGTTTCTGCTAGTCTTGTCTCAGCATTTGGGTCATAAAAGGCAATGGGAAAGTGATTTTCCGGGTAGGCTTCATAAGTTTTCTGTAATCAAGACATACTCGCGATCCCGATGACCGCAATCGAGTAGGAATCTAGTTCATTCTCATCATTCGTTTGATGAACGGTATACCTCTTTATTAGGTACCAGTGTACCGGGCTTACCCAAGGGCTGCGAGCAAGATGGGGTAAATCAACTCAGCGTAAGGAGTTTTCAACCACTTCTTGATTACGTTCGTGATTTTTGGGTTTACCCTTCTCTGAACTTTTACAGATGGTTCGTAGTCCTCTTCCATTAGAATTTTGTGAGTACAAAATTCTGGGCTAACACCCTTTATATCGGAGAGTTTCCAAGCGATGGCTCGCTTGTGGGACTTGAGAACCTTGAGAAGAGCTGCCTTTTCCTCATCTTTTAAGTCTTTAGCAATTATGACAGGCAACTTGTTGTCACCTTCTAAAAATGGTATTCAAGATGGGGGTAGGCTAGCAGCAGTTCCTTGAGTTCAACCTCGGGAGGTTCATCAACGGAAGGTTCAACGGTTTTAGCTTCACAGAGTTTGAGCTCTTTCCTAACTTCAGGCAGATATTGTTCTTGATTTGGGAGGGGGGGTGGTGGTTCACTGTTCAAAATTGCTTCTAGAAGCAGGATGTCCCCCTCAGGATCCCTGATTTAAGTTGGTATCAATTCAGATAAGTTGGATCATCTTTACTAGAAGCAGACGAATCTGCTTCTTCATTAAAGAAAATCACTGTCCCCGAAAGGAGTGAGAGTTGGAGAAGCAAGTAGAAGTAGAGAAAAATAGCTCAGAATATGGAGTGGGATTGCCACTCGCGACATGTTTGAAAATCTTGGGACCTCTTAATGGAATACTCATCACAAAGCCATATCAATGACGGTCGAATTTTGGTGACGTTATATGGTTGTAATCAATGCTGTGTATCTTGAAGTTTGGTCCAGATTGAATTTTGTGATGCTTCTTGCCAACACGAAGGGATAATCTCGCCTTCATAAACATCTATCAAAGATAGGACTGGTTATTCAAGGAAAACATCGACTCCGAGAATTAAAGGTACTCGGGGATTGGTTCAAAATCAACAAACTACGAAGTCAGCTGGAAATTGGAATTTTCCCACATTTACAAAGACATCTTCAGCGATACCGATCGGTTTAGTGATCGAACGGTCAGCTAGTTCTAGTGTCATGCAAGTCGGGGTCAATTCAGGAAGAGATAGATTGTTCCATACATAATAAGGCATGAGATTAATGCTCGCACCAAGATCGGCCAATGCGTTGCATGTAGTAATCCCCGTAAATTCACATGGAATCAGAAATCGGCCAGGGTCTCCAAGTTTCTTTGGTAACTTGTTGAGGATGACCGCTGAACAGTTCTCATTCAAAGGAGTGTCTTGCCCCAATATCGCTCATTTTTCTTTGTTGCCAATTAAGGTTTTTAAGGTCGAAGCACAATTGGTCATGAGCATCAAGGCATCGGTAAAGTAATATCGAACCTTAAATCATCTAAAAGATTTCATAGAATTTCTCGATTTGGTCGTTAGCTTTTTCCTTGCGCCTTTCATCATTTCTTCTTGATGGAAATGGAATTGATGCTTTAGGAACTGGAGTAACAACAGGAGCAACAACAGGAGCAACATTGGGCTCAGGATTTGGATTACGAGACTGAATTTGAACAACAGGAGGTTTTGGCGTTTCGGTGCTTCCGTTATTGCAGATTGGCATCGTGTCCTTTGTCACCTCAGGTGTCATGATTGATGCTTTAGGTCCTTGAATTGGTAAACACCACTTCGGGTAGTGATACCTTTTAAATCTTCCTTTGGGTTGGTAACAGTGTTACCAGGAAGAGTTCCAAAACCGGAAGTAGAAGTTGTGTTAGCAGTAACAAATTTTGAAAGCATGTCAGTCATCTCTGCATTTGGGATTTGCACGGTTGGTTTCTGACCTTCGGTTTGCATGTTTCTCAACACTTGCTTCATTGGCTGTGACATATCTTTCAAAATCTAGTTTTTGACACACCGTTGTGTCTGAGGAGCAGGTCCCTTCGTTGAGCTACCTGGTTGATGAACCGCGCGAGGTCAGTCTTAATCTGACCATTGGTTGAAATTGTTTACTCTGTTTTGATTGTGTTATTTCCTCGATTTTGAAATTGTTTTGGACTATTTGCATGAGATTCTGAATGGGAGGAAAAACCAGGAGGGTTGAATTGATTTGAGACCATCGTGAAGGTCGATGATAAACCAGAATTAGCTGTTGAAGTTGCCGCAGCGGCCTGAGACACATACTCTTGGATATTGTCATTGGTTCATGTTGCTGTTAGTGGACTGGGACAGTTTTGATAAGAATGACACTCCCCACAAGTTACACAAACTTTGTTCAAAACCGGGCCTTTTTTTACGGGGGGCGGAAGCTGGGGTTTGGTTCTTTCTATCGAGAATTAATGCCTACGAACCATGTCTTTGAGTTCAGCATCATCAGATGAGAACTGCTTGGGGTGGAAGAGCTTGTACTCATTTTAGCTACAACAGCTTTGTTTCTTGACTGACGTACCTTAGACTTGCTCTCGATAATTTTTAAACATTCTCGAGGCATTTTGTCTAAGAAGTTACCACCGGCAGCTGAGTTCAATGAATCTTGATCATTTGAGTTAAGGGCATTATAGAATGTATCGAGTTGATGCAATTCTGAAAACCCATGATGAGGGCATCCCCTTAAAAGATCATTGAAACGATCCCAAGCCTCATAAAACGTCTCATCAAATTTTTGCTGAAATCTCGTGATTTCATTTCTGAGATTTGTCGTTTTAGAGGGCGGGAAGAATTTGTTAATAAATTTCGAAACAAGATCATCCCATGTTTCAATCGACCGAGGGGGTTCTTTTTCTAGCCAAATCCGGGCTGCCCCTTCGAGAGAAAACGGGAAAAGCATAAGCTTAACCGACGTATTTGGTACGTTCGGAATCTTCATCGTAGAAGTGATCTTGTTGAAATAACGGATGTGAGCATGTGGGTCTTCTTTATCGTGTCCAAAAAATTGCTTGTTTTGAACAAGATTTAGAAGACCATGCTTGATCTCAAAGTTATTCGCGGTGATTTCAGGAATAACTATCGCATCCTCGTAACCCTCGGTGGGTGCTTCGAGCAATTGCGCCATAGTACGATTATCGGCCATCGTAACTATGGGAGGATTATCAGGTTTCTCAAGATTAGATGATTCAACAGAAGTTTGTCGAACTTGTGGTTGTCGACGTCTACGGGCTTGAGAACGAGTGCGCATGCACAAAATAGAAATACAAAAAGAAAATTTACACTAATTTTTTTTTTTTTTTGGTTTTTCAAAGATTAATTCACAATTGATTTTACGGACAATGAGATAAGACAACTTAAACCAAATAATCTGCTTACTTCACGGTAACTCTCAAAAAGATAAACTCACAGGTGAGCGGAGGAGTAGGAATAGCGCGAAGCTTATTTCTCCTTTCGGGTCGTAGTTCCTAGGAACAACCCTCCTTATACCCACTTTATAGTTTGTTCAACTTTCCGAGGTGAGCCGTACGTCGTAAGAGACACAAAAGGCAAGTTTTTAAATCTTTTGTTCGAATTGGGAACCAACAAGTTCACCGGAACTTATTATGATAATACCTCAGTTGAGAATATTATATTTTGGTATTTTACCAAGTTGTGAATTTTATTTCTTTTTTTTTTTTTATTATGGACAATGTTTTTATATTTTTGATTTTTTTTTTTTTTATATATTTTTATAATAAAAGAAAATATTCACAATTTCAAAAACAATTGGTCAAACGTAACGATAAACGTTTGCACAGCCTCCCCGGCAACGGCGCCAAAAATTGATCGTTCCGGATTCACACCGTAAATATATATAATATATGTTAAAATATAAAATATATAAACAAGTGTAAAAACAGCAATCAATGATACCGAGAAGTAGTATAGAGCTTTCCCGGGTCGTAAATCCCCAACGAGGCTGGAATGGTAAATCGATACGAATGAATGACGAATTGATGAATTGAATTGAGAAACAAATGATTTTGATTTTTAATAAACTAAAATTAATTAAAGAAAGCTAAAATTAATCTACGGGAAACAAGCAGTGGAAAATGGGAACCTTAAATATACTACAGGGAACAAATATAGTTATACGGATGAATCCTAAACTATACGGAGCATAATAATGGCAAATGAAATCCTAAGAATATCTAACGTGGAACATAATTAGCTAAAGAATAATTACTAAATTAATTAAAAAAACAAATTACACTACACAGCAATTACGATAACCGGTAAATAATTTGTAAGCTAAAATACTAAAAATTATAAAAATCAAGTCCTAAAATTAATTTTAGAAATTTAAATAAATTAAAAATATTCTAACTTAAAAGAAGAAGGTAAAAATTTTTCAAAAATGGAGTTAAAAAGCTGAACAAAACGTTAAGATTCCGAAAAAAGCCGGGCTCGTAAACTAACCCGGCATCTGAAATCTAAGCAAAGTTACCCTACATAAAGTTTTATATTATTTCTACAAACTATTTGATTAAAGAAATTTCCTAAAAAAGAAAATATTTTTTTTTTTAAATTTTTGTATATTTTATGAATTTTTTTAAATATTAAATACTAATTAAAACTAAGAAAATAGAAAAAGACAGAAAATATAAGTACAAAAATTCTGGAAAAATCAAAATAAATAAAGAAAAAGTTGATAATTCTAAAAATATAAAAACGCCTAATTTCTACTGTAGCAATTAAGAGTAATTAAACTAATTAAACTAAACCCTAAATTAATTAATTAATTGAATTAAGTTAAACTATACTAACTAACTAGGACTACACATGAAAGGGTTTAAGGACTAACAGATATAGTGGGCTAACGGTAGGCACTACAGAAATTAACTAAGAAATCCTAAAATACACTAACATCCCTAATAGCAGCCCGATTTTAAAAACTAGAGTCCTAAATTCTAAAAGTGCTTATTTCTAAAAACTCAGAAAAGCAAACTTACTAAGCAACTTATGGGGAGCATTTTTAATAAAGGCACTTGTGTCTTTTATGTTCTAAATAAGCCAGAAAAATAAGCTGTTTGATGACAGGTTGCCAAATAAGCTTAAAAAGCTTATTGGCTTTTTGCTTAAGCTAAAAGGCTCAAAATAAGCTGGAAAGTGATGAGACTAATCAAACTATGCTTTATCTACTTATTTTAACTAAATGTAGGTAAAAATAAGCTCTAAAATAAGCCAAACAGAAATAAGCTATGTTGACTAAGTTGCAAAACAAACAGAAACTAGGGAAGTTTTGGACCCTAAATTTCGATAGAAGCTAAAAGCAGAATTAGTCTAAACTTATTTTGGGGATATAAAATAACTAGTGATAAGCTAGGAATATGGTTATAAGCGACTAACACATAAAAGCAAGAGTTCTAAGTGCTTAATACCAAAATAAGCACAATATGTGGTGCTGAATCTTTGGTGCCTCAAGCCCCATTGGAGGCACAGTAGGCTGAAAGGCTTATTTTGGGCTTATGAAAATAAGCTCTCAAGGGCTTATTACCCAGTTTAAACCCAAAACAGATTTTAAAAGCATTATTAACCAAAATCTAGCTATTAAGTGAGCTTAAACATTGCTGATAATTTAGGTTGAAAAAGGCTTTTTCTTTCAAAACTAGAACTTATTTCTAAAATTTGAGCTTTTACAAACAAATAAAACCTGCTGATAAACCAGCTTGTAAAAGGGCTTTTCCACAAAATAAACTTGACATTTTTACAGCCTCAAGGTTTTGACTATGGTAAAGACAGAGCAAGCCTTCTTTTATGCTGCATTTAGCTTCTAAAATAGACAAAGTAAACAACCTAATAACTACTTAACCTAACCTTAAACTAATCACTAACCTATGTCTTTTATTTTAACAGAAAAGTGAACCCATCAAAAGAAAAAACTCAAATGCCACGTTTTTACTTAAAAACGTTTGATTTACTTAACTAAATGGACTGAAATTCTCAGCCAAAGATGGCTAAGAGTTCCAAACCCATGTACATCCCCTTTTTGACCCATTTTGCCCTTTAAGCCAAACACCCCCTTATTTTTAAAAATCTTTTAAACAAAATGTTTTTGACTTAAACCTGAACTAATTAGTTAACCCTATGATTAATGATCTGAGTTAAGGGCAAAATAAGACAAGTTAAACAGGTTTAAACATATATCTTTTAACCTTGTGATTTCAACAGTAGCAAAACAACAAAATTTTTCATAAATCTTGGGAATTAAAGAAAAATTAACAATATTACAAAGTAAACATTCTGAAAACTTTAAATTACAATTTTAAATTAAAAGTTAAATAAAAGAAAGCTAGTAAAAAAGGTGTCTTTTTCGGCTGTGTGTGTCTTCGTTTTATATGAGCCCCCTTGCTTCTTTCTTCTTCTTGTTGTGTTTGTTGTGTGTGTACAAAACCCAGCTAACATTCCTAGCCCTAGGATCACACTTGTGTTTCTTTTTAGCCTTTTTCCGCCATTGATTTGCCTCGAACCTTGGGGGATTGCCAACCTGGCATCTAAAACTTGTTAGTGGGGTGTGGGAATGGGTTAAACCGGGTAAAGGGTTGTGTGGGTAAAAGATTGGGTGGTATCATGTGATATTGAAGGTTTTGAGGAGGTTGGCGGGAAGAGTTGAGAGGGGAGAGCGGGGATTGGGTAAACAGGTTTAAAAGTTTGAAAAAGCCAAGAAGAACCCCTCGGGTTTCAGCTCTTTTCCATTTCTTTTGTTTCCTTTCTTTTTTAGTTATAAAAGAGTT
>BQNB010018581.1:36624-59002 GCA_026074375.1 Tanacetum coccineum
GAGTAGTATGACTCTATTGATTCTCCATCGTGAGAGGTGAATTTTCCAAACTCCCAAAATAAGTTTTTCTTGACATCTTGAATGTTGAGGGATTCACCTTGTTATAGCCTTTTAATAGCTTCCCACATTTCATGAGCTGTATTGCTCGCATCAACAGTGGAGTATAATTCATCTCCAATTCCAGTCAATATCATACGAATCGCTTCCTTTTCTGATTCAAAATGAGCTTTGTTTGCAGGAGACATGTTCAGGATTGTTTCAACTGTTGTGTGTTCAGGAACTGCTGGAGAATTTTCTGTTGCAGGCACAACTTGTATTACGACAGTAGAAGGAATGTAAGGACCTTCGAGAATTCATTTACTTAAGGTATCACCCTTTGTTTTTGTATTAATGTATCGTAAGAAACGTGATCGCCATTGTGCATATCTGCCCGTTGCAAGCATTGGTGGACGATCCCTTAAACCAACTGCCATGATGTTGTTATGCATTTGACTATCAGTTGTGGAAGTTGTGATTGGAGTAGTCATGATGAATGATTGTTGAATTATGAAGTGAAAATGATTTGTAGGATCTTAAGATGATAAAGTTGTGTTATGGTTTTGTCTTGATGTTACAAGTTCGATTAACAAATTCGATTAAACAAATCCGGTAACAAATTCGGTAACAAATTCGGAACTCTTGTCGGACAAGTCAAATATCGTATCTCAGATGAAATTCTCGGACAAAGCAAAACTCGGTAGTAATTCTCGGATAAATCGTCGTAGCAAATTCAACAAGTTACAAATGGAAATTATCTAATAAATTTGCCTATTACAAAATTCGATAATAACTCTCCTAACACAAAACTCGATAAAAATGAAGATTTGTGTATCTATTACACCTTTTATGCAAAATTCCGAGAAAGAAATGAAATCCTAGAACACACTTTTTGATAGAACCAAAAACGTGTGCACTATTATAATTCTTTTTCTTATAACCAAGAATAAAATGATATCGTAAAACACGCTTTTCGATAAAACCAAAAAAATGTGCACTATTACAAAATTCGGAATAAAAATACAAAGATTATGCCATGAACAAGAAACTTGTTTATTCAAATTCAGAATAATCACAAATTCGGTAATACTATTTTTTTGGTAGAATTTGTTTTCAAACTCGGAATATTATTCAAATTCGGTGTACTATTTTATCTAAATAACAAACTCGGTGTCCTTTTTTTTCTCAAATTTTACCAAGAATGATAAAAACACAAAAATCATAACTAACACATTTAAAAATGAATCTTAATACCTTATAATCCTTAGACAAGATAAAACCTTGAATGGAAAGAAAGATTAAAATCACTTTTAAATAAAAAAAAATTCAAACAAAAAAAAATGCTAAACCACACAAACACAACTTGTTATCCCCTAGGCGATTGATACCAAATGTCGGTAACCCGAAACCACCTTCACTTCATACTCGGTAAGAAAAATAAGATGAGAAGATAAAGAAAGAATTTTAGAGAGAGAAACTAGAGAGAGAGTAGAGAGAATATGGAAGATTACTTGCATAAATGAAAAATACAAATGACCAACACCCTCTCCAAGAGTGGAGAGGGGTATTTATACTTTCTTACTAACCTAGGGTGACGCCTAGGTGTAGTGTTGTTGGGTCGGCTCGGGTTTTGGGCTTTAGCCCACAACGTATACAATATTAGTTTAAATCACGAGCCCGACTCCCTTTCTAGCCAAATACAACGACTAATAAATAAAGACCGAGTTTCCTTGTTCGACTTAATATTTTGAGGCTAACAATATCTTCAATCAGAAAGAGCTGAATATACGTCAACGTCGTTAGATAGAGCTTTTCAGCGACTATGACTATAAAATTCGCTACCATCCTGGTAAGGCGAACGTAGTAGCCGATGCACTAAGTAGAAAAGAGAGAATTAAGCCTAGGAGAGATCGAGCTATGAACATGACCATTCAGTCGTGTATCAAGAGTAAGATACTAGCGGCTTAGAATAAAGCATCTAAGGTCGTCAATGCACCAGCAGAAATGATACGAGGGCTAGACGAACAAATGAAACGTAAGAGTGATAGAGCATTGTATTACATGGATCGAATCTGGGTTCCTTTGACGGGTGATGTAAGAACCACGATAATAGGATGAAGATATAAGTTAAGGGTATTTTGTACACCGGGCAGGACTGAAAAGAATATATACTATGACCTTAGAGATATGTACTGGTAGCCAGGGATGAAAAAGGATATAGCCTTGTATGTTAACAAGTGCTTGACTTGTTCGAAGGTTAAAGCTGAACATTAGAGGCCATCCGGCTTACTGCAGCAACCTGAAAGAGTGGAAATAGGAGAGAATAGCCATGGACTTTATCACGAAATTGCTAAGAACCGGTAGTGGGTATGATTCAATCTAGGTCATTGTGGACAAATTGACTAAGTCTGCTCATTTCCTACCTATTCGTGAAGATTTTAAAATGGATATACTAGCTAAACTCTACCTCAATGAAATCGTGGCAAGGTCGTGTGCCAATCTCGATAATATCCGACCGCGATAGTCGCTTTACGTCACGATTTTGGCAATCGATGCAAGATGCATTAGGAACACGTTTGGATATAAGTATGGCTTACTGGTATGTGCTTAATTACACATACCATTTTCCATTAAAACCGGACTTAAATGACCAAAAACGTACCAAAAATACATTGTATTTGTATGTTTTGCATTTGTATTGTGCAGGTAACGGATATCTAAGAAACCCTTTGTCCTGGAGTTCTTTGAGTTGACCCGACAACTCCTCCATTTCAGAAGGTGCCAATCGATAGGGAGATTTCGTGACCGGTATTGCTCTAGGGACTAGCTCAATCCGAAACTAGATTTCTCAAATAGGTGGCAATCCTGATAGGTCATCCAGAAATACCTTGGGAAAGTCTCTAACTACAACAATCTCCTCTTGTTTTTGTTCCTTGGCCTTAACTTATAACTCTAAGTACTTTGCCGTTCGGTGGGGGTATTCTAACTACCTTCTTATGACAAATTATCTCAGCCTTATGGTTGGATAACCAATCCATTCCTATGATTACATCAAAACTCTCACTTCCAAACGGTATCAAATTGATGTCAAACTCGTAACCTTGTATTTCTAGTTTGCAACCCTTAATGAACTTATCAATGTCTACTAGTTGTTAGCTAGCTATTTCAATCTCATAACTGAATCCTAAATCACTGGGCTCTACGCCTAACAGAGGTATAAAAGTAGTGAAAACAAAACTATAGTCGGCACCAAAGTCAAATAAAGTTGTGGCATAATGATTGTTCAAAGTGAACGTACCCGTCATGATGTTCGGGTCCTAGCGAGCCTCCTCTGCTCCCAACATAAATACCCTTCCACATGCCTGGTTACAGTTATTCCCATGACCCTGACCTCCATTAACAGCCACGACTTGGTTTTGAATGTTTTCCCTTGGCCTTTGAGCCTGATTCAACCTAGGACATGCTGCCTTGTTATGATCGATACTATCACACTCGTAACAGGCCCTAGCAGTTGGGTTTCTAGCATTCTTGGGGTTCACATTCCTAGGCACCACTCTACAATCCTTAGCAAAATGTCCTGGGCAGTTACAATTAAAACAAGTGCGACAGGGTGCCTCAGGTGGATGATGAAAGTTACAGGTGGTACACTTGGGTACCGCACCCGCGTTTTCTCTCCTAACAGGGTTTGTGGTTGTAGCAAAAGCATTCTCAGTCCTAGTTCTCTTGTTATCCTCCTTTCCATTTCTATCCTTACTAGGTTCTCCCTAATTTCCTCGCTGCTCAGGGTTCTTTTTTATTGACCCATTACTAAGGGCTTCATCAGTCAGTGTGCCAGCAATCTACACAGCCTTTTGGATGGTCGATGGCTCCGTTGCTGCCACCATCCCTGGAATTTGTGAAGCAAGGCCATAAATGTACCTCTTAATCCTTTTGTTCTCAGGGGTAACTAAGAGAGGAACTAACCTAGCCAACTCATGGAACCTATCAGTATACGCAGCATGGCCAGCCGCGACCATGGCGTGATTCCACAACTCAGTTTCCAACTTTTGCATCTCATTACTCGAGCAAAATTCCTCCCTAGTAAAAGTCTTAAAGTCTTCCCATTACATACCTATAGCGGCTTCTCGTCCTCGTGTGTGGATCTGAGAGTTCCACCACATAAGGACCTTACCAACAAATGATCCAGCAGTGTACTTCACTTTTTGATTACCCCTACACCCACTCATATCCTAAACTGATTCCATCTTCTCAATCTAACGGGTATACACTATAGCACCCCCCTTACCATCATACTCTTTTGGGTTACAAGGTACATCCCTTACGGTCGTTGTTCTCAATGACATTCCTAACATCACCCTAGATGTTGTCATTTATGGCATCAATGTTTTGATTACTACCATTCCCCTGATCGCTACCTTGGCTACCTACATGGGCTAAGATAGTGGGAAGTAAGTTTTGCAAATGTTGTGCAATGATAGTGGAAAAGTCAGGGACTCCGTCAACACCATCATTTACCTCAGTACCTTGACCACCTACTTGGCCACCTTGACCATCAATTCCACCATTACCCCGATCACCAAATCGACCTCTAGTCCTACCACCTCCTCTAACGATCATCTCGTCCACACGTCCACCTCCTTGTGACATGCTGGCAGCAGGTTCCGCCAGCACTTTGGGTCAATCATACATGGCTGGCATTATCTACCGAGGGAGCCCAAAACATCCGGCTACGTTTAGTAGGAGGGAAAGGTTAACTCATAGATGGTCTTAATATACCCCTCTTTATATTATAATATATATATATATATATATATATTATATAGATTATTTATATATATATATTTACACAAAACATATATGGCCCTAAGGTGTCAACACCAATTTATGTGAACGATAATACCAAATACGCATGAGTCGTGATATGTTTATAACTACATTGGCCACCGTATTTATATTCGTATCCTTTCCTAGTCGTACCCAGTATTAGACTTACACATTTTAATGATTGACTTATCTATTGACGATTTTACTAGATATACCACATTAGCACGTATATAAGCGGAACACCGCGCACATTGATCATTAACGAATACTTATGAAGGTTACCTAGGTTATTGTCTAGCAAACCACCTAGTTCTCTATAAACTTGGTCTGAATTACACCCAAAAAAAATTCTGTCCATCTCACACCCCCATAAAGGCGGAAACACGGGTATGCGAAAAGAATGATCAATCATAACACAAGATACAAAATAGAGAAATTCTAAAATGCATAAATGAAAAAGTGTTATGAAGATCATCCACCTCAAGCACAGACTTGAGTGAAGTCCCAAAAAGAACACATCACATAGTCACTTACAAATCCAAATGCCCACGTAGAGGTCCATACAATCTTAAACATTAATCCTCAAGGAAACAAATCCATAACATACATAAAAAAGAAAGACCTCTCAAACATAATCCATACAGGATACACTTAAAGCCTGCTATCACACATCTCAACCTTAACGATTATTCTCTTTACCTGAAAATGATACTCAAAAACGTCAACAATAATGTTGGTGAGCTTGTAGGTTTGAAGGAAAACCCATTCGTTGTGCCAATATTTCAAACAATGGACAATTGTGCAATATGACAATGAATATATGTAAAACAATCACAACCCATAACTTAGAATCCCCGCTAATCATGTATCAAGATCTAGCATCCCCAATAGTCTTATCACCAACGTGAACCAACGCTTTTCGGGTCGACAACCCGAGGATATACACAACCTAAAAATCTACCAGTATGGAGCAGTTACAATAGAGCAGCCTTTCATACAAACATAGCAAAATCCATGCTTAACACGCCACCTTGCCATGCACCGCGATGCATGCAAGAACAATCCATACACATAATATCACAGAGCAGTCATAAAACACAAACTAAATTGTCCCAAAACAAACCAATTTCGCAATGTTAGAAAAACAGTTCAAAACACATTTGAGTATCATTTTCCCCCAACGAAAAAGATTTAAAAAGTGGGGCTACGAGAACTCACCTCAAGCAAAGGTCTCAACCAACCAACTCAATATCACACAAGCAAATACAACGACGTCCGAACATGGCCTAGTCCAATTAAAGTTCCTTTTAATCATTCATTTCCAAAACAGTTTTTCAGGTTTGATGCATAGAGGTCTGATGCGTTGTACGGTTATCCTTAAAGTTTTCAGTGGTGTGATGATTGACAACTTAACTCCAAAAATATCATACTTCCAACTCATATCGTAGTATAATATTTATACTTGTACCTCGCTAATATAATAGATAAGTAATATAAGATAATAATTACTTATACATATATATCTCGGTACTTCCATTCGGCACTCTTAGTTACCATAAATTCCTCGTTTAAGTTATAAGAGACGAAATGTTTAATTATACTAAACAATTTAGGAAAGTTTCAAAAAGTACATTTTTCGTCTTTTAGTCGACTTATTAAAATAATAATATTTTATTATTTTATCAAAATCGCATTTTGAGTAAAAATTCTAAGTATTGACTTTTTACGAAATTTCGACATGACCCGTACGTTTATACAACGTTTTCCAAAGTTTTTAAACCTTTATTTCAAACAATTTTCCACAAATTCACCGTTTTTCGACAAATACCAAAATCGTTTCTCACAACGTTTACCAAAGCATATTTCTTAAACCAATCTTTCAACTGAAGGTTTTTATACTTTCATAACAATTATATTAAACCATAACATCAAAGCATAGAATAGCGGAAGCAAATAAAGGATCAAATAACATGCTTGAATAATTAAGCCGGATTTAGGTGTTACATTACATTTTGATTCTAGCCCGAACAAGAATCAAATAGCTTAGCGATTATCATTCAAGAACACTAATTTGGGTCTTGATACCGAAAACAATCCAAGAACAATCTAAAGAAAAGATTGTATCCGATCTTGTACACACGCTATGTATCGAGTTAACCAATTACTAGCTTGATAACACGTAGCGTTTAACCGAATGATTCGATCCGATCAACCCAAGGTTATGGAGCCGAATGAAGGACAAGAATAGTGATAGAGTTTTTAGGGATTATTGTGTGTGCACTTTTCACATCTCCATGTAGGTGTTTATATAGGCTCCTTTTCCCTAATGTAACATCTATTCATTAATATCAATTATGTACCATCAATTCTTAATTATGTAACATAATTATGTAACATTATGTAACATTAAGTAACAATAATTATGTAACATTATGTAACATCAATTATGTTATTATGTACATGTCCTTGTCCTTATGGTCGTTAGTCTTTTCCGTTAAATACTTAACGACCGTTAAACGTTTACGTGTAAAATTAACAAATATATTATTTATTAATTGTTAACTCGTAGTGAGTGCAATCCCGTGATCTTGAGTTCGATCCTAACACACATCTATTAATTTATCGTCCATAAACTAACAGCTCCCACTTGGACATATTTTAATAGTGTGATCACATCGGTTAGCGTCTAGTTACACGCCGATGCCTCTAGTACGATCTCAAGTAAGGTCTCCTGGAAAAACCTTTTAATGATTCATCATTATTATTATCCTTTTGTTTCTAATACAATGTTAATAAGGATATGGATCTTAGTCATTCCTTAATTAACTGATTCTGTTTCTCGTTTATCTGATTGAGCAAGATTACCAAATCTTCTGAACGTATTCCAGAAAATTTTGGGTGTGGCCACACATACATCTTACCAATCCCACGAGGGGCCCAGCTGTATTAAACTTCAAAACGTATTTGAAGGAAACAAATCCTTTATTGACTACAAGCAAAACTCATGAATTTTGCAACACTTCTGAAAACAATCCGTATAGCTACCAGTTACGTTTAGCGTTAAATTGCTTCACAGAAATGCACTAGATCCATAACAGTTTCCTGGTATCTCAAGTCTGAGGATAACTATTTATGATTTACTTAATGACAAGATCCATAAAGTACAATCAATCCATATTAGACACACACAATCCAATCTTTTGATTTTCACACGCATTATCCACCTCAACATCCACTTAACCCATCCCCTCAATTGTATGGTAAGTAACAACAAACTTGAGAAACTACTATCACCAGCGCCGCCGTGACTGAGTTCTCGCAAAAGAGACCCACAGAAGATAGCGCTGCCGGGGAAAACAAGCCCGCCGTCAGTCCTATTGATAAGATGTAAAAGATGGATTTACCAAAGGTAGATTCTCTTTATACTAAATTTTATTTATTTGTTGCAATATGATATTTTGTGATTTTATTACTGCTTTTTGCATATTGGTTAATGGTTGTTTGTTAATTCAATGTATAAGTGTAGAAAGTTTCAATCGTGGATTAGTAACAGGTTTAAATTTGCATAATTTTGTTGTTTGGTTCATGATGTATTTGTATCTGGGAATTTTTTGTTATACATCTGGTACTTAGACCTAAAGCTAACAGGCATACCTTGGATTGTTTCACTATTTTGGCTGTTTCATGAAAAAATGTATAAAAAGATGTCAAAGGGGTCTGTTAGATTTTCCTACATGGTTATATGTGTTTGGGAAATATAACAAGTAATGAGTTGTTCATATATATGTTCTTAATGTAATATATCTTTGTAAGGTAATAAAATGTTGGGCGAATGTTTCTATTGGTTTTTCACAGGATGATTTTTCACATACGCAATTCACTTGATGGACGCTCGCGTCTGTAGTTACATAATATATAAGCTGAGTCAGATTGTTAAATTTCAAGTGTGTCATACTTTGTCGTGGTTCTGTAACTGGACACTACTTTTGTTTTGCAGCATTTCTAATGGTTCCAGGAAGCGGTGGTGACGAGTTGGATGTTAAAGCAACTGCAGAGGCCGGTTGCAACAATGTCAATATACTTTTATGATCGGAGGTAACATTGCAGGAGGACCTTTATAAGCGATGAACGACAAAGTCCAGACTTGCAGTGTTCCAAGCCACAGAGCCGAAAAGGACACCAATTCTGTATTCGATGTTACGCTATTAATAGATAATTACTTATTAAAACGTAATACCAAATACCCACAGAATACACAAACGATCATAACGTATATTACAGTTATTATTGTTTTAGCTGGGCTGCAACTATTTCGGAGTTTGGTAAGTTAAATATGCAAGTTTCATGCTCTTTGTCGCTTCGAATTATACAAGTAAAGTTATCGGTTTGCAGGTTCAGAATGCAATTTTGAGTTTATTCTATGTTTCGTGTGTTTCGTTTTATTCTTATTGTTAAGTTTATGTAAAATAATAATAAAATCACCCTGAAACATTGTATTTGAAGGATAGGCCAAATTTAACGATTTGAGATACACCATATATATTAATTAATGAGCTACTAATACGCATGGAATCACATTATGCATTGCACCCATGATTGATATCTGAAGTTGACAGCTTAACATTTTTATGTACTCTTTGTATAATCATTTGTTTCTCTTGCAAAACTCTTCTAGCTAAACGATTGTGTAAGAGCGGTAATGAACATATGTGTTACGTAATTTCACAATAAAAGAAGGTAACTGAATAATACAGTGTTTTTGCAGCCTAGCCCTACAAATTATAAGTATATTGTATAGAGTATAAGGTGCCAAATACAACATTTAAAAATAAAACAAACATATATGTTTTTAGCTGTTTCTAGCCCATTAATAGAGCTTTGAAAAAAATGATGAACTAAAGCTCAGTTACTTCAAACAATCAAATGAAATTGGTTAAGGAAAAGCTTATTAGCTTTCTAAAGCTTTTCAGCTTATCCTATAAAAACTAATCCAAATCCTCTTATATAGCGGCTCAGATTCATTCCCATAACTTTCATTTGGGGTGTTTGTACTAGCTTACTGAAATTTGAAAAGTTCAATAAAGCTGACTCATTTGAACTTGCACAATTTATATCGGTTTTCTGTTTGTGGCCGTAAAAAGGCACAAATCAGTGTATTAGATAGTATATCTTGGTTTCTAATTAGATAGCTCATGGGACGTTTGGGCAAGCTTTTTTAGGTAACCATAGTTTGCAACCTTTTGGCCGACCACTCTTGAGGGAGCTTAACACTTTATTTATGTTTTAAAAAAGTTGTTGACCACTTTAAGGTTTTTCAGTAAAATTTTATTGAAAGCTTCTTGATATTTTCAGGGTGAGGGCCACCATGAAACACCATTGGTGAGACGAGTCACGAGTGAAAGTCGGATGAACAGTTTAAGCGTTAGCCCTCAAAAGTATAACAAGTAAGTGACACTTTCGTTTAACTTTCATTTAACTCACTACTTTTCATGTGGTCGCAATAGCTATCTTTTAACATCTATGTTAAATTGGTTTTTAGTTCCACAACAATGGAAGAGCACATAAGCCGTGAGAGGTACCCGAGGATTATAAACATAAATTTGGGTATGTCATAGACTATAGTGTTTGCTTTACTAATTATTTGTTATGTATATATTTGCTTTAAACAGAAAAATACAAAGGTATTATGAGGCGGATAGCAAAAGGAAGAAGGAATACGGGAAGACTGTTTACAGCACTACAACAAGAGCGGTTACTAGACCGTGCCAAGGACGAAGTCGCTCGAGTTGTTCTATATTTGTCCAAAGCTGAAGCCAGGGACCAGATATGCAGAGCCATACAATACGGTTCAGAATTCCCAAGCAATGGCGAGGCAGGGACAACGCAAAACGTTGACAAAGCAAGTAGCTTGGCTAGCAGAGTTTTCCGTCTATTTAAGGTACGATTTGTATAGAGATGATCTGACTTTATGCATAAAGTCAGCCTAGAAATATCAATTCTAATTTTTAAAAAGCACATCCAAACAACCCCTTAGTACCTGAACCCCCTTTTCACTACTAAACACACAACATATAATTCTAACTATTCGGTCTAATGTAGGAACCGTTTACTGGGTATACATTAAAATGGTTTTTGGATAACTTATCATCTTATTAGCTTTAGTTCAAAATGACGTAAGTACTTTCAGAACATATGTCTGGTTACTTAAAAAAGCGATGTTCGGATCGGGTTGTTCTGACTAGCCAACCTAAATTATTAACCTTAGAGTTTATGTAGTTTATCCGGCTAGAGTGGCTGACCTATGGCCACACTAGAAGGCCGTAAGGGTGTGTGATCTGATAAAATTTGTCGGGAGATTCATTTGTTTTTGTGTTACTAGAATTTTTCAAAAAAAGCAAGTTCGGCATCCTAGGCATAGGTGGTAAGTCAATCGTCATTAGCCAACTGAAAGGGGACAATTGCGTACCTCATTATATCCTGCCCTTAATTGATTATCAAACTGTACAATGCTGCTAACTTAATCTGATTTGTGAAACATTTTAAGTGGAAAAGTATGTGAAATTTGAATTTAAAATACCGAAATATACGGAATTAGTTTTCCTAGATAAGAGTGATTGTGTATATTATAGAGTGGGAACTGCTTTTGTTATAACATGCAGCAAAACATGTGGTAATTTGTTATTTGGGTTATTTGATAGTGAATTTGAATGCCTTTTTTTAGATTGGATTGGATGGAATCCGAATGCTTGATCCCTCTACTAGCAGGACCTTGAGAATATATCCTCTTGACACAGTAACGAGATGTGAAGTATGTTCTTTTCCTCTCTCTACTTTTTTATTGTTGTAGTTTTACTACCTGTTATAACTGAAAATTGTTTTCATTTATTCTTCAGGTATATAATTCATATCTACCATTGCTTTTTGGTCCAAGAGTTCTGTACACATTGACCCACGACGTATAAGGCTGCAATCCAACAGTTACACTACAAACACATTGTTGGACACAATAACAACAACAATCTTTCATGTCAGAAATTGCAAATTAAAAACATTACATTTGTAATTATGTTTTCCATTCCTGAGTGTGAGAAACAAAATTTGTTTCACATGATTGGGACATGTCAATGAAATGCGTAGGTTAATTCTAAATAACTTGATGTAGAATTACAGTTTACGTTGACTGGGGTAGTCGTGTACAATTACTGCAGCCTAAGTACTTGTGCTAACTTAATACTTGCAATATTTGATTAAACTAATTTATGTGATCAGTAGCATAGATTTGTAGTCTTAAAAGACTTGATTGGTTAGAAATAGCAGCACCTTTTAGCTTTGAAATTGCAAATTGAAGACTTAACCAGTCTTACAATCTATAACTTTTTGTCATTTGATTCTGAGTTTGAGGGCCAATTTTTGGTCTTCACTTTATTCATACATGTCAAAGAAATGAATAGGATAATTCTAATATACTAAATAGCGTAAGTTTAAGCACTTCATTTTGACATGTAGTCGTTTAAATAAAACCAATAAGGGGGGGGGGGGGGGGGGGGGGGGGGGGGGGGGGGGGGGGGGGGGGGGGTTGCAAAAGGAGTGGGAAAGATTTGAGAAGATGGGTGAGAGACGCATGCCAATACTCCAAATGCGGACTTGATTCCTGACACTCACAAAATAAGATTTTATATAGATTATTGGACAATTGCCTTTAAATGTCCAAATGGTCACACCCCGCCTCGGCGAAACAATAGACGTAACATCATGGATAACATCATAACACAAGGTGGATCAAACCATAAGAGAGAACTAAATGAAATAGATAAACAAATGATACACAATGTGTCATGACAATATCTAACACAAGATAAAGAGTCTTGCATTAGGATAACAAAGTCATACCACAAGGAAACATAATCCAAAAGTCTAAACAAGATCAACAAACATCCAGCATCAAAAAAATAATTAAAATCTCTAGGAGAATGACTTTGCATGCAAGCCTACGGTCTCACTAGCCACTCTTCCTAACCTCAACATCCTCAAGATGATTACCTGAAAATGATGCTTAAAAAACGTCAACATAAAGTTGGTGAGAGTCATAGGTTTAAGACACGAAAAATCCAAATCAATTGTATAATTAATTGATAATAAATAAAACAATTGGGCAGGACAATAAAGTGAACTATCATACATGCAACAATTGAATGCAAATCCAATCAATAACAAAAATATACCGCGGAAACGACTACAAGACGTCTCATATCGTACCAAGGTCCCTGTGGTTACCCCCTTAGCCCAGGACACGGATACTCTCAAAGTAACCCTCCTGCCCGCTAGGCCACAGTACCATCCACTAAACAGGCCATGGATACCCGCAGGTGATCCCCCCTGACTTAGTTCACAATTCTCAATATCACATCACAAAACATGTAGCACACAACATACAATAGTCACGTATAGTCCATGCATCTTTGACAACACATTATCACAGGTTTTTTAATCTAAACATTTCCAAACACTTTGCATCATTTCCACCCTAATAAATCATAAGAAAAGAGGGGCTATGAAACTCACCTGAATGCTCAAACGTAGCTTCCAAATCTCAACACGCAACTATACAAATAAATAAACACGGTTACACGCGACCAAGATAAAAGCTCTAGTCCATGTAACACACATATGATGGATGTATAAGGGTTTAGTTAACCATCATGGGTCACCCCGACACCATGCCTAACCTTAACCATCTTATTAACACTTTACACTAGCTACTTTCAATTAACTCAGAATTGCAGAATTTTAGTTTCTCTTTACGTACCCAAAACCCTTACTTAATGACCTTTATAAATTATAGCAAAAATTATCTATGTTCCTTTATGTGTTCTCTAACCACCATTGGATTTCCAAAAGCCATTTACATGCACAAGTACTCCTAAGAAAATCAAACTTCAAAACAGTCCCAATTCGGATCTGATTGCACACTAAAAGGTTTAGACTTATAAACCATACTTAGACATGCTTTCAGATGCTAATTTTTATAGGATTATCCATAGACATTTGGAACTTAACTAGTGTAGAAGGGCTAAGCTTAATTACATTTTAAGTATAGGTTTTACCCTCACAAACATGACCTAAATCTGACCCGTATTTACTGATCTGACAACTTTTAGTGTAACCAACATTTGAATGACTTCTCGACCTTAAAAACTTTCGAGGCCAGATTTTATGGAAAGTAGACTCTTTTGCTTATTCATAGGCTCAAGAAACATATCAATATTTGTTTTTATCTTCAAGATATCAGTCATTGAACATGACCCAAAATTCTGCTCAAACCTAAATCAAGATCTAACGCAAATCTAACCCTAACATTAGCATCAATATAACCCTAATCAAACACTTATCATTATAACATGATCACATATCATTAATTACAGATTTAATAAAACCCTAATGATCCATCATATTAATTATTACATGATTTAATGATGGTTAACTTACAAAGGGTTATGATCTATGCCTTAATTCTTCAAATCTTGAACACAAAATCACCTAGCTTGAAAAGATTTTTTTTCTCTCTTTGCTTTTCTCTTTGTTCGGCCGAATACCACACAAGGGGAAGGAAAAATAGTTTTAGGGTTTTTATAAATTGTATATTTATAATTAAGATAAATACCTAATTAGAGTTTTAGTAGAATTAGGCTTTGTTTCCTTTTTTTGTTCCAAACCGACCCAAACAACATCCCTTATATAAAAAATAATTTTTTTTTATTTTTTTCTTTTAAATTTCGTGACCTCCCCCTCCTATATATATATATTATATATATATTTTCTTTATTTTTTATTACATATTTACTTAAAAACCTTGATAAATGCAAATAATTTAAGATAAAACAATTACACTACTTATTAATATTTTCCCAACTAAATTTTATTTATTACCTCATAACTAAATTATAAAACCTTAATTCACTAATTAATCTCATCCAGAAAATTGGTGGATTCATACTTCATTAATTTAATAAATCTTTTTGCATAAAAACTTCATACTAAACTTTCTATTAATAATTTTCATTTCACTAACATGCTTTCTATTTTTAGTAAGTTTGCTACAAACTTCTATATTTTACTCACATGCTTTTTTCCAATAACTTACACTTCTTATAACCGCTTAACTCTTAAAAACCAAGAATTGACGTAGCAATGCATGCAACACGTCTTCCATTTCCATTATCATCACACGTGAACAAATGGAATACTTAACACCAAACTCATTTGCACAAAAAATAAGATAATCATTTACCTCTAAAATGACAGCATGCACATATGTAAACCACTTCAACATACATATAGAACACATAACACGCACGAAACATACAAAATGGACACTTTTAGGAGCCATTTTCTAAAGTATAAATTAACCTGCTAATATCATAGTTTCACAGTATCCCATCCTTATGAAATCATCTCCCAGAGATTTAACTAGTGGTTCAACACACGTCACGGAATAAACTAAGGATACTTAATACTTCAATAGACTTTTCGCGTTCCTAATGAACTGGGGCCCACTCTTTGAATTCCAACGAACTTTCACAAGTGGTATTTTACTACGTTTCATTCTCTTAACCTCACGATCCATAATTTCTACAGGTTCCTCAACAGAACATAAAGTCTTATCGATTTTGATTTCATTCAACGGCACATGCAAATTAGCATCCGCCAGACACTTCTTAACACTATCTTCATATGTAACATAAAATGAAAATTGTCATGCTCGCTATTTTCAACTCCTCATGTAACCTCAACCTATAAGCTATAAGGCCAATTCTTTTAAGGATCTCAAACGGTCCTACATATCTTGGTGTTAACTTACCCTTCTTTCCAAAACGCACTACGCCCTTCCAAGGCGTCACCTTTAACAATACACGATCTCCCACCTTAAACTCTAACGACTTACGCCTATAATCAACATAGCTCTTTTGGTGATCTCTCTCCATTTTGGGCTTTTCCTTTACCAACACTACCTTATCAATCGTTTCTTATACTAACTCAAGTCCAATCAAACTACTCTCTCTAATTTATGTCCATAGAACAGGAGACCTACATTTCCTTCCATACAAAGCTTCAAACGGAGCACACCGAATGCTCAAATGATAACTACCATCAAAATCGATAACACATGACCTCATTATATCTTCCAAAGTCTGAATTATACGTTCACATAGTCTTATCCACTGAGGATGCTAAGCAGTTACTCAAATCAATCGCGTCTCTAACAACTTTTTTGCCAGCGTCTGCCAAAACCATGAGGTAAATCATCTATTACAATCCATGAGTTTGATCGTAGTAAGAATTCAAATTTTCTTGCTATTATGCTTATCAATATAAACCTTGCCAACTTACATCTTGAAAATCTTCTTGTATAATAACCTGTCTTTGATTCCAAAATCAGTTTTCATTAGCTCAATTTAAGTCTTAAAGTTAGTTTTAAATAATTTAGATAA
Source organism: Tanacetum coccineum (assembly GCA_026074375.1). Classification (NCBI taxonomy): domain Eukaryota; kingdom Viridiplantae; phylum Streptophyta; class Magnoliopsida; order Asterales; family Asteraceae; genus Tanacetum; species Tanacetum coccineum. The sequence goes on from BQNB010018581.1 coordinate 52,974, forward strand.
GTTTTGTCAAAGTTTTCAAGTTTGAATCCCTAAATATGCAAGTCTGCTAGTTTAATAGTTTTCAGTCTGCTTATCAGTAGCATTTCTTAAAATCATGCTTGAGTTGTGTTTTTTGTGGTTAAAGTAAGTTGCATCTGCATAAGCTTGTTCTGAGTCCTTGTGTTGGTTTAACCTTTTATGGGTTTTGGGTCAAAAATCAGTTTAGCAAGTCAAGTGTTTTAAGCCTAAATATGTCATTCATTTTCTTGTGTCTTAGTCTTTAAAAAGCTTATTTTTAATCTGAAATTTGAAGTAGTGTAATCTGTTTTTAAGGTTTTACATTGATGTCATTTGCTGTTTTCAGTCTTAAAGTGTCTTAATCTGATCTTATTTGAAGTTTTGAGCTTATTTGTTTGGTTAAATGTAAGTCTGCATAGGTTAGCATTTGTCTTAAACTTTAAAACCAAAAGTTTTGCTTTTCTGTGTTTGCAACTATGTTTAAGTACTTTTTTCTGGCTTATTTAGTTAAGCAAATTGCTTATTTCTTATTTTCTCTCATTCTTAGTAGCTTAAACTTAAGTTAGTTTCACTTTTCAAACATTAGCTTTTACATTAAGCCCCTTAAATTTAGCTTAGAAAGTAGCTTCTTAATCTGTCTTCATATACAGAATTGCCATTGATTTGCTTATTTTTCTAGTTCTGTGTTTATTGCTTATTCATTTGTGCTTATTTTGGTCTGCATTTGCTTATTAAGTTTGTTTAAGTATGTTAGAAGCTTGTTAGTTGAGTTGTAGCTTATTTTGAGCTTATTTGCTAAGTCTCAAGTTTTAAAGTTCAAGTGTTAAGTTTTTTTTGAATCTGCTTACTTGATTTTTCTTGCCTCTAGGTTTTTTTAGATTTAGCTTATTCCTGTTCTTAGTAGCCTAATAAGTTTAACTAGGTATCTGTTTAGCTTATTAGGTCTTTAGGTTGCTTATTCAGTTTCAAATGTGTCAAACAGTTAGCCCTTATATCACTTAGTGTTAAAAAAGCAAATCTGTCACTTTTGGTTTTAGCTTATTTCTAGCTTATTATTGAGTTTTGTAAAAAGTTGCATTTTTTAAAGTTTGTTATTTTTAAAAAAAATGTTTTTTCAAAAAAGAGAGGCCACAAGGGTCGAACCTATGACCTCTCCTTTATAGCACAAGCACCTTAACACACACACTCACAACCATCTGTCCTTGGGTCTTTTTCAGTTATAACTTGCATTTTTTTTATTTATACCCATTTTAGCCATTTTGCTTAACAACTTATTATAGCTTATTTCCTGCTTATTTCAATAAGCTGTTTGAACCATTTAATTTTAATTAGGTTTAGCATAGTGCAAAGTACTTTTCCTGAATTTTTCAGAATTTTACAAATTAGTTTAGTATTTTTAATGCATTTTTTAGATTAAAAGTGTTTTTAATTCATAATAAAAAATTTAAAAGTCAGAAAAATATAATTCTTTCTTTTAAAAATTTTTCTTTTATCATTTAGGACTGTTAAAAATTAAATTTGCATTTGTAGGGCTAAAATTTGATGTTTTAGGTTTTTAGTCGCGTTTTTAGGATTCCCGTTTACGTTTTTCGTTTAAGTCCTTAATTGCTTTCGTTTTTAGTTTGCCTTTACTCGTTTTTGCATGTTATTAGTAGAATTAGAAACCAAATCAAATCTTGAATCATTCAAACACGCGATCACGAGCTTAAACTCGATTCTCAATTCACGCCTCGTCGGGAAACGACCCGGGAAGGTTTTTAGGGTTTTACTTTGGATAAAAGTAATTTTCCTTCTTAAAAGCCTTACAGAATACTTACTCTGTCTTATCAATTGATATTTAGTTATATATATATTATTATATATTATATATAGCTGAAATCTGAAATCAATGATACAATGGCAAGTTACTGATGTCAATATGAGTAATTAAGCTTTTTGTATCGACTTGAGTAATTACAGTTACAGTTTATGGGCAAACATGTCTATTTAAAAACACATTTTTCTATTTTATGACAATAAGCATAGCTAACATCATAAGCTTTCAAGGCCTAACTTGCTACCTTTAGTTACTTGTTTTAAATATTTTACGAACCTTCCAAGAGAAAAGAACTAACCGTCTAATGCCCGTTTCAAGATCTGAGTGCCCATTCTGATCCTTGATAAGACGACGACCTCCCTATGTAGACTTCACAACATCAGCTTATAAGCAATCCCAAACACCGTATAAATTGTTTTTTTCTTTTATCAAACTCATATACTACAAGTATTAGTAGCCACACATCTACTTGTAGACGGGTCAGTTCGAGTTCAGTTTCATCTGCATACGGATCGAATGGGTCAGTAGCCCAACATTTTTTTAATGTATGCATCATGTTACATTCTATTATTTAAAAAATTATATCACTATCAAAAAATATAGTCGTTTTCTGCTACACGATGGCACTAATTATCTATAAAGATGTATGAATTTTTGGACAAAAGGTGTTTCGGGTCAAGGCAATCGAACACTGCCTCAACAGACCCGCGCCAAAAACTATCCATTTTGACGTATCACCAAACCTGCACATTTCGCCTCTTCTATTAGAAAATGTGAATAAGTTTATGTGTTATCGCTAACGGTTCAATGCGTATATTAGAAGAATATAGAATGGTTCAAAAGTTGCTATAACTGAACACTAAAAGTAGATATAGCAATTTAGTTTTCTTATCATTATAAATAGGTATAAACGGAAGATCTAAAACATCGATTAGTAAAGGAAATGAATCAATCACAAAAGGTGAAATAGTTAAGTTTTCCAAATAAGCATTTTCAAGACATAATTAGCATTAAAACACTCAAGGTTTGACAATGCGTTTCTTAGTAAGCAAGTACTGTAGAAAATGCGTAATTAATTTTTTTTGTGCAAGTAACTTGCATTTTCACTACCGTTGCAGCATTCTGGAAATGAATTACCAGATAAGGCGGTGTTTGGCATTGTCTTATATAAGTGACTTAAATGAATTACATGTGCTTTCAGGAAGTCGGCAAGCTCAAACTCTTTGTCAACATTTGTGCCAGCACCCAGAAACCATAAATCAGTAAAACGTTCTTCTCGCAGTCGTTAAATAAGGCTTGTATTATATGTCAGTAAAAAAGGCAAAAAGAGTTTGTGATGTTATTTTAACACATTGCATCGGAGTTTTATGCAATTTTCTTACTTTATTGCATCTTTAACTAAAAGCCTAAAACACTTTCTATTTATATTGCTGCATTTAAATAAGACTATAGATACATCTCTCTTCCAGCCTTTTACCTATGTTTGTTTCTCACATTTTGCTTTTCTAAAATCTGTAATACATGTTACTTATAATTTGGCCGAACAATAAGTAACATATATTACAGACTTAGAAGCTAATGAAAATGGTCAAACTATAATCGGTGAACCCCCAAAATGGTTCAAAAGAATAATGAAAATGGTCAAACTGGGTTTACATTGAACGGAAGATGTAAACAGTCAAGGATGATCATTTTCTTTAAATGCATTCTTGTCAAAGGTTTCACGACAATAGCCATGCTTGTTAATCTATGACTATATACTAAAATCGTATTTTTTCTACTGAACCATATTAATGCCAAATCAATTTTTTTACTTTTTCAGTGAAGTGGGTATGACCTTGTCACACCCCGCCTAGGCAGAAACACGAGGCATAACGTCATGGATATCATCGCTTCACAATGGTGTCAACAATAGAGAGAACTAAATGAAATAGATAAACAAATGAGACACAATGTGTCATGACAATATCTAACACAAGATAAAGGAGTCTTGCATTACGCTAGCAAAGTCATGCCACAAGGAAACATACTCCAAAAGTCTAAACAATCAAATAACAACCAAGTATCAAACAATTCAAATGACATAAATAAAATCTCTAGGAGAATGACTCCGCATGCAAGCTTATGGTCTCACTAGCCACTCTTCCTAACTTCAACATCCTCAAGATGGTTACCTGAAAATGATGCTTAAAACATCAACACAAAGGTTGGTGAGAGTCATAGGTTTAAGACACGAAAATCAAAGCTTATAAACAATTACTGTGATTAATGCAAACATGGCAGGACAATTACTTCACTATCATACAAGCTAGCATGCAAATGTAACCAAAACGAGCATGGGAACGGAACGTGTCCCTCGATCCAACAAGTATCAACACTTGGGTAGGAACGTTACCCCCGATCCATTAAAACCATCACTTCACATGGGTAGGAACGTTACCCCCGATCCAATATCACAACAAATGGGTAGGAACGTTACCCCCGATCCAAATACACATAAGCATTTAGCACGTAACATACAATAGCCAAGTAAAGTCCATACACTTTCAAAATAAAGACACATAATCACAGTAATTAGAACATTTCAAATCCATTTGCATCATTTCCATCCCAATTTAAAAGCAATGTAAAAGAGGGACTATGAAACTCACCTGAATGCTCAAACGCAGCTTCCAAATCTCAACACGCAACTATACAAATAAATAAACATGGTTAAACGCGACCAAGCTAAAAGCTCTAGTACATGTAACACACATATGATGGATGTCTAAGGGTTTAGTTAACCATCATGGGTCACCCCGACACCATGCCCAACCTTAACCATCTCATTAACACTTTACACTAGCTACTTACAATTAACTCAGAATTGCAGAATTTTAGTGTCTCTTTACGTACCCAAAACCCTTACTTAATGACCTTTATAAATTATAGCAAAAATCATCTATGTTCCTTTATGTGTTCTCTAACTACCATTGGATTTCCAAAAGCCATTTACATGCACAAGTACTCCTAAGAAAATCAAACTTCAAAACAGTCCCAATTCGGATCTGATTGCACACTAAAAAGTTTGGACTTATTGATCATACTTAGACATGCTTTAAGAGGCTAATTTTTACAGGATTATCCATAGACATATGAATCTTAACTACCGTAAAAGGGCTAAGCTTAATTCCACTTTTAAGTATAGGTTTTACCCTCACAAACATGACCTAAATCTACCCCGTATTTACTGATTTGACAACTTTTAGTGTAACCAACATTTGAATGACTTCTCGACCTTAAAAACTTTCGAGGCTGGATTTTCTGGAAAGTAGACTCTTTTGGCTTATTCATAGGCTCAAGAAACATATCAATACACGTTTTTATCATCTAGATATCAGTCGTTGAACACGACCCAAAATTCTGCTCAACCCTAAATCAAGTTTTAACCCAAATCTAACCTAACCAATTGCATGAGCATGACCTTAATCAAGCCATAATCATTCTATCATCATCAAATATCATTAATATTCTGAATTTTATGAAACCCTAGAATCCATCATTGATTTTATTACATGAATGCATGATTTAAACTAGGATTGAACGCACTTACCTTTGATTACAAGCACCTAATTAACAATTCTTGAATGGTTCTTGGATCCACAAGTGAAAATCAACTTCTTAGGATTTTAGGGAGCTGAATTCATACGGCAATAGGAAGAGGGGAGAAAAGGGTAGGCCAAGTTAGGTTTTTAAATCTATATCCTAAGTCCTAGCCCAACCCAAACTTAGCTTAGTAAAAAAATACTTTTTTTTTCTCTAAAACCGGACGCACCCTATATTGTACTCCCTCCGTCCCATTTTTATTGTCCACGTTTCCTTTTTGGGATGTCCCAATTTAATTGTCCACTACTAAATATAGATATGGAAGTTTGATCAAGTTTACTATATTACCCTTGATTGAAATTATTATTACAAACTTTAAAGAATACTTTAATTAATTAGTTAAAGGTAAAACTGTCATTCTGTCAAAAAGTAAGAAAGAGAAAACAGTAATAAATGCACTTTTCTTAAACTGTGTGTTTTTTGTCGGGGGACAATAATTTTGGGACGGACGGAGTATATATTATTATTATTATTTTTAATTATTATTTAAATAATTTACTTCATTTCCTTAAGTTTTTATAAAAACCTAAGCTAGTTTGATTAAACCTTTTTACTTAAACGCTACTTACTA